>JAECUM010011337.1:0-24997 GCA_016617855.1 Megalonaias nervosa | reverse complement strand
CAAAGCTAGAAAATCTTTCTATTAACGGTACGATAAACTCAGCAAAAGACTGTTACTTTGAAAAACCTAACTAAATGGATATTAAAGCACCAGTACTGAAGTTGATCATAAATTTCACCATTCGTCCAATCTAACTAAAAATTGGAAGGAAGAACATGATTTGTTAAAAAGCTATCTCACACAAAATCATTCTTTGAAATAATCAAGATATTAGGTTTAAGAGACGTTCAAATATTCAGTTTAGAATTCAGAGATTGCACCCGTTAATTAAGTCAACGAAGTCGCTCATACTTCTGATTTTGTTCCCGGAGTGCTCCAAAAGTATTGATGTGATTCATGCATTCGACAAATTCAATTTGAAACTAAACTACCACCAAGAATATTTGCAAACTGCGCACACATTGAAACATAGGCACATAAAGAGATGCATGCCCGCTTTTTTAAGCTGATCTGAAGAGATAAAGCATGCTTTAGATAAAACAATAATACTCGGCTGAATACTGATGATCAGCTGGAGCAACTAACTATACATTAAAGCGCGAATGTGGGCTGAATACAATCCAACAAAGTGTGATTTTGCTTCTTCTGTTTATAATGGTGACCGTCTCAAATCTTATGTTGCAGCTTTCGAATGTTATCGGTTCACCCACGGATGTAGAAGATCAACATAGGATTAATTCGTATACGTGTGGAAAATGTTCGATAGAGAAATGACATGGCTCATAATATGACCAAAAGTCGTTATTATCTGGCTTCAAGGAACCAACAATGTTCATGACCAATATCTTTCAATTTTCAGGGGTTTTTTTTAGATGTTTTCGCATATACGACTTTTGCACATAACGGTAGCACTGGGCTTTAAACCAATTAGCAGCGTCAAACAGCTGTTTTGTGGTGTTACTTTTCTCTTTCGAAACAGGGTGATACTGGGTGACAATAACCAACGTCAGAGCATCCTGCTAAGCTCTTTCTATGACATCATCGCGAGTTACATACTGCCCCAAAAAGGAACCTGATCTTTTTGTAGTGCATGATCAAAAGATGACAGTGTCTTTGTATGAACAGAATGAAATCCGGATTCTGCCAACCGAAGATGAATTCATCAATCGAGTCAGAGCGAGAAAAACTCAGCATGAGTACGATGGAATTTCAGCTGCGATAGATGAATAACATGTGCTATTGTATGTTTGCTACTTCCTGATGCAAACACAGACATTATGTAATGGGATACAATCCAGCGGTCTTTCATATTAAACTGGTATGCTCTGTTGGACATAATAATATAACACAAAAAATTAATTTCAACAGGTTTATTGTCGAATTCCATAGCGCACCAATAGAGTCTGAATATGATGAATATCCGACTCATTTACTATTTATTCCTCTCGGATATCTTACAGTTGAGTTGAACAACATAATCCTACGTTGCATCACTAAAATTAAGAATTAATCATATGCCTTCACTTTTATATTAAATGTGAGTCAATAATAGATACCAAACAAAGAGATATCGCCATATCTAGCGTTGGGAGACAAACCTGCGGCATGCATACTCAGGCTGTGTCCAAAATATAAAAACCAGTGTGAACGAAGTATGGAAGGCAAATCTCAGGTATGACAATCTGACTATCTATAAACATTGAAACAAACGTGTAAATAAGGTATGGAACTGAAATCTCCAGCATGGACATAGAGGCCGTGTCCACAATATAAACAGACGGCTTAAATATATTATAGGACACAGACTCCAATATGGCATTCAGGCTGGTTCCGAATACATAAATAAATCAACGTAAACAAAGTATGGGATCTAAATATCCAGTATGAACACTCAGGCGTTATCAAAATGAAAACAAATCGGTATTAACACACGTCTCATGCTCTATCCTTCCTTGCCTGCATTGGTGCTTGAACGTATGGGACGATCCTGCTCTTTCTGCATGGGGGTGGAGACTGTGTAAATGATCCAGTCTATGCACTAGGTTTCCTTTTTTGATCCGGTATTTTATTCAGCAAAGGATTAAAGAAAACTTTAACCGTGAGTTTAATCGTATCAAAATTATGATCGATATTACCCAAAGACTAGACAGGAATGTTGCAGAGGCAGGAAAGACCGTGCCATCTTTTTTGCAAAAAAATGCGTTGTAATAAATTTCATTATCCCCTTAAATACTATGACTTCTGAGAAGAAAAGGAAGGCAGCGAAAACCGGGTCTTAGTCATTGAGTTGCTTAGATCGAAGAAAATGTTTTCTTAAGAAAGCATTCTTAAAATAATTGATATCAGTTTTTGAAACATTATTGCTATCATCTAATCAATAATGTATGTGTATCGGTTTGGTTCATTTTTAAGCAATAGAACGTTATCATAGTAATCTCAGATAAAATGTTTCTACTCTGGTCCCTGTCAGTATGTATGCCTGTATCTTTGCCCTTTCTCTCAAATATTAAATTCGGAGACACTGGCCTTCCAATCATTACATTGGATCTAACGTACTGCACATAGTACGCCCAATTACCGTATGTAGGATGGCTGTCTAGCCTTGTAGCTGGCACCAAGATGGAATGAACATTCCAAGTTGGGAAAAGCTGGAATGCCATTGCCCAATCAGGCTCAAGATTTAGTAGGAAACGCAGGTGTGTCTTTCATTTTCTGAAAGTGTTTTGGCATTTTTTTAAATAACATGTTAATATTTTGAACAATATTTTCATTCCATCATTTGAAACAGAACTAGTATAAAACGTCCATGTATGCAAACAAATTACATGGAAAATTCTGCAAAATTACGCATTAGATCAAGCTCGATCCAATGTGCTATTCAGTGAGACACCCAGACTATGTTATAGGTGTACATTATTTAGTTTTATGCCGAGTAAAGCACTTATACATATTGAAGTAAGGGCACACTAATAATTTTATGATTTAATTTTAACTTACAGATGTATTCAAAAGCAACATTTTTTAAATCAATCGATATTTTACGATTCAAGTAAAGATTGACATTTTTCAGATTTAGCGGAAAACATGTGAAATGGATAAATGACGAAAAATATGAAATGTTCATTGTTTTAACAATCCATCTAATTTGCTTTGAGTGTTTCTATCCACCTGCGTCTTTGTTAATCCGTCAAATTGATCTATATGAAAATTTGATGTATTTTTATTTCACCTTGCACTTAATTTCTATAATAATTATGTGTATGTATATTATAATTCTTTATTGCCATTACTATTATTATTATTATTATTATTATTATTATTATTATTATTGTTATAGCCAAGTACGAAGTCATCTTCAAACAAAATCTTTGCGAAAAAGGATCGGAAAAGCTCTCTCTCTCTCTCTCTCTCTCTCTCTCTCTCTCTCTCTCTCTCTATATATATATATATATATATATATATATATATATATATATATATATATATATATATATATATGTTTGTATGTATGTATGTATGTATGTGTGTATTCGAACCTCTAACTCTGAACTGTTCCCTTGACTAGTCAAACCTTGCTGCTCGGTGACATTTAATGCAGCTTGCTCTGAGATATGAAGCATCGCTGCAACGTGGCATCCAATGTCAACCCTTGCTACTCCGTGACACTAAGCCTAGGTAGTTTCATATGCTCCACTTGGAAGGTGTCGGACATCGCAGCCCAACGTCAGCAGTTTCTACTTTCGGAGGTGGTTAAACGAGACGCAATGTTTGAAATAGAAAGATTGAAAATAACCACCTCCAGGTAATGTTGTATGTGGCAACGAAATCCATTTGCATTTTCGTTCACATAATATAAAAAGGGATGAGGAGGATGAGGATGTGTAATAGTAGACTGAGTTCTTCCAATAGCAATAATAAACTTATAACAAATATTGAACATGCATGAATATAAAAACACCATCCTTACAATTTCTAAATAGCACACAACCATAATAATATGCCACGGCGATCTTTGAAAAGAGTGAATTTATAATGAAATCAAACTTTAAGTACATTTTAAGCTTTCATACTTTGCAAAGTCTTTCTTCTCAAAACCGATTGCTTGCATACAACTAAAATATAGCATCTACAAGCAGAACTGACTCGCTAGAGTATATGTATAAATCCTATCAATTTATTGGAAAACGTGGTGTAAAACCATGTTTTCATTTTTCATTCTTTCCAGATCTGTCTAATTTGGTGAAAGTTTGTGACGAAAAGTGCATTATCCATTCTTTCATATGTTAAAACGGAAATATATAATACATATTTTTACATCGTTATATGCATGACTTGAATTCTGTGAGATTTTCTTCCTTCAACCTTGAATAAGTAACTCGGTAGCACAATGGGAGAGAGGGCCGCGGAGCTAACTATATTGAATTTCGCTGCGTGAACGGGGACACAATTTGACGACTGAAACACAAAGGTTGGAGTCGAGTGGAACGTGTGCATTTTTGGTGCATGGTATGATGTGGAAAAGTACTAAATTAAATGGAATGTATTCAGATACGTTAAAGTTTTGCTTTTATTACTAAGGTCATGGCAATCCATTTCTGCCAGTACTACAAAACGGGGACATCACCGTTTTGAGATCTCCATTATCATCAATGTCCACTTTTTACATCTTTAACAAACACACAAACATAAATACAGTAATGCATTACAAAGTAAAGATAGGGAGATATTTAAATTTGTTTTGATTCACAAACAAAAAAGATTTAAAACATAGAATATGGAAGCTTGCAATAATGATTAGTATGCTGTCCCTAGAATACTGGATGGCCATGAAATGGGCCGTTAGTTTGTGTAGCGTGCAAGATAATTCTAGAGTAATGAGTGAGTCTGAAATTGACCTTTTGTTTTTGACTAGTGTGTTCACTAGTTCTAGAATAATTGGTTTACCTGAAGTGGATAGCTGGTTGAATAATTTGTTAACCAGTTTTACGATACTGGGTGACCCTGAAATGGACCGTTGTTTTGAGTAGTGTGTTAGTTAATTCTATATATACTAGGTGGCCCTGAATAGGACCATATCACAGATGGAATTTCCTTATCTCCATCTCGATCCTATTTGTATCAAGTATCCAGGAACCTCAATGAGTGTAAAGTGGAATCCTACCATTTAACCTGTCTGAGCCAGCTGTATGTCTGACGGAAGGAACTTTATTCCAGTTGCAACGGCACTAGAAAACCTACATACAACATCAAGCCAAATGGGATTCTATATTCTGGAATCCCTTTTAGACATCCATATCATTCAGCACAGATTCTCATAAAACACACTGTTGACTTCATTCTTTCTTCACATACTTTACCCTCACATACATGAAAGTGACTGCATGGTAGAGGAGCGACTGGACCTTCTGACACTAAGCTACATCTTGACAAAACTGCTGTTATCTGCATTGTACATTTAAGAAGAAAAGGTCATTCTGTCTGTATTATCTATATCAGTGATGAATTGTCACTTCTTGATAATTAATAAAATAAGAAACTAAGGAGAAAAATGAACTGTTCCTGTTTCGATAACAAAGTGAGCATGTTGCACAATTTGATCGAAATTCCATCTGCTTACACCCTCTCTCTCTCTCTCTCTCTCTCTGCTTAAGGGACAAAGTTAGGTGGTAATATGTAGAGTAGGAGATAAAAATGATTTGAGCTGGATGAAAACACTGAACTAATACCAGGTAACAATGAGAATCTCGAGTCCTTATAATTGTTATGTGTACACTTTCCTTGGGAATAATCTACATGTTACTTCTATATTGTTGTTTGAATGTTCATTTACTGCATATAAGATCCTGCGTATAACGCAGGCACCTATCTAATCAACCATTATGTAAAGATAGTATGGTGCAGTTTACAACGGTTTAAAGCAGAATGATGAATTAAACATCAAGTGTTTTCCGATGAACCGAAATACCGATTATTGCCCCGAAGGAATACGAAAACCAGCACCGGACCACACCCTCTTCTCTCTCTCTCTCTCTCTCTCTCTCTCTCTCTCTCTCTCTCTCTCTCTCTCTCTCTGTAGATTTCAGAAATTCTGGTCATGATTCAAAGTAGGAAAAGATGACCAGTTGATTCTAAATTAGATGGATGTATACATGGACGGATAAAGAAAAACTCCAGTATTCTACTGTGGATAAATGCTGCTCAACGCAGGGCAAATATGAATTGCTCTGACCCTATGGTCTTAAAATCTTAACTGAAAGAAGTGAAACCAACTAGTTTAGTAAAATAAAAACATATATTTATCTAAGTTACAAAGTAGCCATTTAAGAGGAACTTATGGTATAGTAAACCAACTCCCAAATAATCCTAATAGTTAAATCACAATTCCAAAAGTATATAGTGTTCTAAATGAGTTCAAGTATTTAATGTGCTGATATATCTCTAGTCCACAATCAGCAGAAAAATTAAAACAAATCAATGAAAAATTTGGAACTTCAATGAATGATTTTGAAATAAATTATTTGTTTCAAATTATATTCAAACACATCTGAAAATGATTCCACAGTTTGATCTTAACGTAGGAACGAAATAATTTTGTTTGCCTCGGCCTTATGTAATAAAAGCTAAGATAGAGTAAAATGCTATGGATTTGTGTCACGCATTCGCTTACAGAACATTCTAAGTTATTAATAAACCTACACGTTGAACATAAATAAGAGTGAACAACATAAAAAACACATCTGAATGTCAGGGAGGCCACGGAAAGAGGGCAAATACACAATAAAACTAAACGCACATAACATATCCCATCGTAAATAAACACAAAGACTTATGCAATAAAGTTTTATCTCATAGATTATTCAAATATATGTAAGATACTAAAATAATTAACATTACACCGAAATATGCTTTATGACTGCCCTGTTAATGATCCAAAATATACAAGATGCAATATAGAACCTCTGTTTACGTGAACGTGCATCAACAATAAGATTATATTTTCCCTTGATGTACCTAAAGTTAATGGCACGCTTAAGCTCCATCTCAACAATTTATCATTTTCATTTTGAAAGTAAATTGGCTTGTGATAACCGAATAGAGTAATGGAAGGAATTGAGCTGACATAGATTTCAAAGTGCTACAAAGCCAATTGCAAAGCCAAACCTTCTTCTCGATTATGGAATAATTTCTCTGGTGCTCGTGTAGTTTGTTTTTCTTTCTAATAGACAAATAGCTTACTGATTGATACACTGTTTTTGTCCTCTTGCATTAATACTCCAACAACACCTAGTTCACATTGGATGAAGGTTGGACGGGAATGATCTGGTGCATTCTTATATATCACTTTTAATTCGTCAAGAACCAACTGGCTTATGTGAGGCTAATGAAGCTTGTATTTCATATTGTAACGACGAAACCTCATGGACTTCAATTTTCGTTTCGGTATTTAGTATTTCGTTTCGTTAAAGTTTATGTTGTGATTTTAAATGTTTGGCGGGATTTGTAGTGCCATCTAACGTTTTAGTTTTGGGTCACGTGATTCCACCTAGGTATATATACAGGCCAACTGTGGCTGCTATGGTGGTGTGTTAGGAAGCGGTGTAGAGTGAAGACGTCACCGGCAGTGTTACAGTATAACCACTCCGCCAGAGCAAGCACACATGGTCGTATTTCGTTGGGCAGGAGAGAGCCAGGCCAGGGAATCGGAAAAGAACAGCGACAAGGTCTTTCGTCGAACAATAGCCCGGCGCTACATGGCTCGTCCAAGAAACGCATAGGTCTTGCGGTAATACACGTTTCTAACTGAGGATAACTCTTCTTTCATCATTTCGCACTGTCGTCTCTCTGTCGATCTCGATCGGATAACGACGCGACTCTGCAACCAAGTCAGCGACCAGAAGAAGACCCAGTAGGCGACTGCGACTGAGACTGCGACCCGTCGGCGACCCTAAGACAAGTCGGCGACCAGTCGGCGACCCTGCGATCAAGTCGGCGACCAGTGGAAGACTAGTCGGGGACTCTTCGACCAAGTCGGCGACTAGAAGAAGACCCTGCGACAGGTCGGCGACCAAGACTGCGACAAGTCGGCGACAGAGTCGGCAACTGCGACCAAGTCGACGACCGAGACCGCGACAAGTCTGCGACACAGTCGGCGACTGCGACCAAGTCGGCGACAATTCTGCGACCCAGTCGGCCACTGCGACCCAGTCGGCGACCACGACTGCGACAAGTCGGCGACCAGTCGGTGACCCTGCGACCCAGTCGGCGACTGCGACCAAGTCGGCGACACACAAGAAGCCAGGAATAAGACGGTAACCCGCTGAGGTAGAAATCTGTCACACTCTGGAGTGCCAGTCATTAGACAGATTCAGCGGGGTATCACTCCAAATACAAGACCTATCCTAAAGAACCCGAGATAGCGAGACTCGGGGAAGTGTAGCCGAGGGAGTATTCCGCTACAATACTCTACGAATCTATCAGTGGTTTAACATCTATGGAAACATTTGAGCAAACGTTCCGATAATATCCAAAAATGTAAGAAAAACGTGGCGCACTCACGTTTACCTCAAATACATGTAACTGTCAACTTTGCATCACTGAGTCAATCAGAAAAAATGAGTTCGAATTGTTTCAAATCTTTCCAGGTATTTATGTTGACGATGACGTAGACGACGTCTGTATCTCAGTCGTCTAGACGAAATGTTAACATGTTCATTAAACACTGGGCATCACTTTATATTGAAATGGCCTATCTAGAGTTCCAAAGTGGACATTTTCTTTTGCTCATTCTGTGAGAAGAATGTACCTGAATCCTTTTTATAGATCAATCTTGGTGGCATATTTTGTGTTTCCAATTTTGTCAATGCAGTCTTCTATTCTTAGCATTGAAAATGAATGTGTTTTGGTGACACTGTTTACTGTTTAGTAGTCAGAACACACGCTGAATGTATTATCTGGTTTCGGTACAAGAATGTTGTTGTTGTTGTTGTTGTTGTTGTTGTAGGGTTTAACGCCATTTTTTAGCACAAGATGGGCTGTACATGGCGGTCAGTACAAATGGTGGAGGAAGAACCCGGGAAAACCCTAGAAAGAACCACCGACCCACGAGAAGCTACTCGCAAGCCTTCTCACATATCCACATTGGCTGAATCCGAGACTCGAACCCACGCAGACAGCGGTGAGATGGCAGTGATCCGTAACGGTGAGCGCTTTAGACCAATCGACCCGTCGGGGCCCCCATACAATAATGAATGGCGAATTCAGTCACATTTACTTGGTTCTATAAAAGCATGATCAAGTAAATATTGCAGATGATTCTTAATTATTTTCTCATAGGGTTTTCATGTCATTCAGCAAGTGGGACAAGATGCACAGTATTTAGAACAGTCACTTGTATGTTTTGGCCAATACATATATTCAAGATATTGTGATATAACTTAATTAATCCTCTATTATTTGCTAATGAGTTTATTCGGCTAAACTAAGAATTCCTTGTCAATATGACGCTGGAACAACAATTTGAATGATCCCTGACTACTCGTCAACAGCTTGTACCTTCGGTGGTCTCTGTTTTCTCATAGTGACATCATTTTTTGATAAATAATAACCTGGGACGAGTGTGACTTCAAGTTTGCTAATAGCTATCTCAGGACCTTGGACCTTTTCTAAATAAAGAGATTCGTCGATGCGTTTTAACAAACGAGTACATTCGATAGGTAAAAAAGTTATTGATTCGACAATCACGGGTCCTGAGACCATGTCTGACGTAAATTTACACGATGGAGAGGAACATTAACAAATATGCACTCTACTCCCTGAATAAGAACATTTTCACCCCAAGATTTCTCAGACAAAGACAATGTACCTAATACCTAATAACATCAGACTCCAAGCAACTGATGTCATTTTGCCCTTGCAAATTCGGCATTTCATTGTCCAGTTTCTTTCCTACAATTCCTAAACCGTTATTCATATGCCTTAGGTACTAACTCATAGCCATTCAAGTTACTTTCCTTAATCACATCATATTCAGCACGTTGTTGTACATTCAACAAAGTGTACACTTCACGAGCTTTGCCAATAGTTGCACTTTGTAATAATAAAGTAAAATGCTCCCTTAGGCATTTCGCGTTTTCAGCAATTTCGTAAAATCGTGAAATTATGTATCTACTTCTTTTTCTTGAAATGGGTTTACTAACCTAATATTTCTGGGAACAATAAAACCTGAACGTTAGTGTAAACGCTGGTGAGAGCGTGCTCCGCTTTTTATTTCTTCTAATCTATAGTACATTTCACTCTCTTCTTTCTGCATTTGCTCTGTATTTCCTGTCTTTTATCTCTCCATTTGTGGTTAGTCTTCATGCTTTTCTCTCAACCTCTCCCTTTCCTCTCGCTGCATTTTTATTTATCGTTTTAATGTATCTGCCTTTGCATTTGTCTTTCTTCTGTCTCTCTCTGTACTTGTATTTCTGCCGCCTCTCTCCCATCATTGTATTTACATTTGCCGCTTCTTTTTGCGCTTTTTACATCTGTATTTGCCTAGTATTTTGTCTCTTTTCTGATTTGTATTTCCATAATTTCTCTCTGTAATTTCGCTTTCTTAATTCCCATTCCTTGTGGTTTCCTTTAATTAAATATAAAATTTACATACAGATGTACCAATCAAATCCCCAAAAAACATCATTAATAATTGTCTTTTTTACAAAATACTGAACCTAAATAACCTGTATTTCATGTTGTTTTAAAGAATTTTACGCTTCAGAAAGATTATAAAAAAATAGCAAGAACAAGCAACTCATCCATTTCATTGTACCTAATCCTTTTTCTCAACTTTAAGTAACGTTGTGAAAGTTTTTTTTTTTTTTTTGTAATAAAGATTTCTCAAATATGTGAAACTAAAATCTTTGCCAGCACAATAAACATTCTGAGACATTGATTCCGTTGACCATTGATTGCAAAAGGACGATATTAAACAATAATGAAGTGTATTTTATTGTACTCCATATAAAAAAAAATGGTCAGCTGACCTATGACGCAATATAACGTTTTGGAAAAAGGATAATTTCTAATGGCACAATTCATTAATATTAGGCGCTAAATTTAAATGGTAGTAAAGATGTTTACCAATTATAACCAAAACAAAAAATAGACATTGCATGCCAATTATCAGATAAGATAAAAACACTATCCTCAATCGCGGACAAAGATTAAGCACACAATACAGATCAAATAAACATAACGACTTATCAAATAAAATGTATCTAACTAAAATGAAATGAATGCAGCTATATTATTAGATGGTTACCATGGTTACCCGCTTAACATCAATATTTTTGGTTTGTTTGTTTGTTCAAGGCTCAAATGAATAGAAGTATTTGTAATTTGTATGCAGTATAATGCAGAGCGTATATGTATTGTGTTATATACTAACATTTACGTCTATGGAAAAACATTAGTGATCAACTCGTCAAGGGCGGTGTGCAAAACAATATATTCTAAAACTTTATTGAAGAAGGTTGGTTCTTGTACTTTCAATACCTGTCCGTGTGCAATATTCATTTCAGAAACAGATGGATGATACCACTCAGCACAATATAACCGTTTATGTGATTCTTCAAAATATGAAATATGTACTCTCCGTCTTTTCATGATGACGGATAATTTGAATTGCATTTACAATTTAATCTACTTACCTGAAAAATATAATTGGTAATATCATACACAAGAAAAAAATAAAAGATTAAAAAATGACGCAACACCAAAAAATATGAATATATATGTGACTTCCCAATAGGTTAACAAACGGCTATATGTCTGTGGCATCCAAAAACAGGTTAGCAAACTGTAATAGGTATGTGAGGTCAAACAGGTTTACGCACCCGTACATCTCTTTGCCATCCAAACAAATTTAACATAATGTTATATATATGTCACATCACATCTAAACATGTTTACACATTGTTATATGCATGTGACGCACTGAGGTTTACACAATGTTATATCTCCTAGACATCCACAGACATATAACAGTGTGTATACATGTATGCGACTTCTGAATATGATTACACACGTAACTGTCTGCGACAACCAATTTGATTTGCAGTGTACATGTATATGAAATGTTCATTAATTAATCCAAACAAGTTTACACACTGGTTAATGTCTGTGAAATATTATGTAAGTCATCCAAACATGTTCAATACACATTGTTATAAATTTGTATGGTTCATTAAGACACCCGAGCAGGATTACACAATAATAAACATCTGTGAAATGGTCCATATGACATCCAACACAGTTTAAACGTTGTTATATGATTGAGAAGTGTTCTTGAAAATGTAAAACAAGGTAAAAGAGAAATAACAATTCATGAAGGGGAAGTTATTCAGTCATTCAGTCATTCAGTCTAAATAATAATTAAGTGCATATATAACTATTTAGTTGGAAAGAAATAGGTGTGGTAATAAACAAACACTAAACAGCAAAATAAATGTATCATCATACATCAATTGTAGCTTCAGTTAACAAATAGAAACATGAAAAGATGAGTGGCAGTAAAGCTACGAAGAAAATATTTGCCTTTATTCTGCTAGGAATAACTAAACATTATGCTTTTAGTTCCATAACATGGTCAACTAAAACGGAACAACTCTCGTATTAAATGAAGCAGAGAAAGATTTATTTTTTAAAAAATGAGGGATATTTATTATCCTCGCTATTGCCTAAATGGATTTTCTGAACAAAATACCCGGTAAAATATGGCTGATTAATTGATACTGAATTTCTAACCTCTCTGGAATATGTATGCCATGATGGGTCTAATAGAGAAAAGATCATATGGGATTTTAGCAACCAACGAACACCTCATTTTGTTGTATAAATTGAACAAATTCAAGCGGATCACATATATTTCAAATGCGATATTCATTTTTGTTCAATTCGCTAGAGTCTCCCCTAAGATTCACACTCATGCTTAGATGCAGCGAGATATAGAGAGGGTGAGAAATGAGGAATGAGAGAGAAAGATTGGGAGAGCGATAATAATATTTCGAACTATCCACATGTACCATTGAAACACACGTTATTTGTATGTGCAGCAGTCATAATTGCGAATCAAAGGAAACCCATGTGACTGTGATGACTTTAAGAGATGAAACTCGCAAATTACAACAACCGATAAAAATGCGATCCCTTACGTATTTCAATTTATTTCCGCAGTTACTCATCGAAGGTACAGAAATTTTTCTTTGTTATCGGTTGTTTTCATATCAATTTTCTGAAATATTGTGTTGTATTTTAGTCAACCATTCCAAATCTAAGTCCTAACATGGATAACATACGATTTAGAACTAAATATGTACGCAATGTCTCATTGTTGTATTTGAATGTCGACATTACGTTCGCGATAAGATTGAAAAATGTGAGATAAGATTGCAGTCGTACATCGCGACGTATTCATATTTATTATTAAAGCAAAAGATCACGGCGTTTGATGAAATTAAAAAGTAGATCAGTACATGCATGAACACATAAACACACACAAATATATATATATATATATATATATATATATATATATATATATATATATATATATATATATATATATATATATATATATATATATATACACACACACACCAAAGATTTATTCAGTGCAATAGAAGACTAATATTTTGTATGAATATAGTGAGTTTGGGGCAAGGAGGACAATAACAGTTGTATTATACTCTTTCTTCAACCAAAGAATGTGATTGAGTAGAGCCGTCGATTTGTTTCTTTTTTTCAACCAAGGGAACTAATTCAACTGAGGCGTTACAGTTTTGTTTTCTATGATTTCGAAACGTTTCGCTAGCTGTTTGAATTATTCCATCGCAAACTGTGTTCCACGAAGGGCGGATAACAAAGTGACTTTCATTATACGACCAGGTTGCTCTCGTGTACTGTGCTATCAGGTGTTTAATTGTCCCAATTGTCCCAGTTGTGTCTGTATGCTGTTTCATTAGAACCACAACTTGTTTTTGTCTCTCAATGGCATCAACGCATTCCTTCAGGCTCCAGTGAGACTTCAGAAATGCTGGTGTAATTACAGGGACAATAACTAGACTTTCATTAATACATCGATGTATTTCTTCTATGATAAGCATGCCGGGAACAAAACTATCCGCTCCACTAGACACAAGATGTTGTTTTGTGTTGAACGTTTTCTTGAGAAATTTATTTAACGAAGGCAGGATGATATCGTCCACGATCTGAGAGTCTTGGCTGCAATATGACAGAAATACTACAAAGTTGAAATGTGTGTTATCATGAAGAATTTCTCTCTTGAGAATTTCAAGGTCCTGGTTTTGGCGTGCCCTTCTGCGCATAAGATGAATCTTAATACCGAATGCAAATACACTAAACATAATTGTAACTGATGATGCAATTCCAATGCCGATAATATGAGCAAAACGACAGTTATCTCTGACCATTTCAATAACTGCATTGTTCAACAACGCTTCATTGTTGTCATATTTACATGTCAATGTTGTCCTATTAACAATACTGATATCTGCAAACAAAATCCATTTAACAAAATCAAGTGTCTCACAATCGCACATGAGAGGATTCTCTAGCACATTCAACATTAAGAATTGTGGAATTATGTCCAGCTTTGCTTTAAGCTTGTTAGTATCGCTTGCGTTGTATCCATATTTGTATTTCTCTGCTATAAGATTTTTATCCTGGAACTGATTGAGCAAAGTATTTGTCATGGAGGTTTTCTCTTTTCTCTCAGTGTCTAGGTGAAGATATATTTGTTCCAATTGTCCCATGAAAGCTGCAGGCAAACTTTTCAGCCGATTCTTTCTTAAATCGATTAACTTTAAATAACTTGTGTTACGTAAATCGATATTAAGGTACGTAAGTTCGTTCTCACTCAAATCAATTAGACGTAGTTGGGTATTTGATGAGAATAAATTTAATGGTACAACACTAAGATAGTTATTACGCAGGAAAATTATCTCTAGGTCTTCGTTTCTGGAGAATATATATGAAAAATCGTCCATAGTCTGCATTTTATGTAGTTGGTTATTGGACAAGTCTAATATTTTTAGAGAAGGAAAGCTACTTAAAAAAGATGAAGATATATATTCCAAACTGTTATTCGCCAGGTTCAGTGCCTCTAATGACTTGAAATCATATGTTCCAGAAAATGTCATATTAAAAATTATGAAGTTATTTTTGCTTAAATCTAAGATTTTTAAACCTAGTAGCACATAATTTTCAAAATTGTATCTTGCATTTAATCTCACTTGAATATCTGGATCCGCCATGTGTTGGGCATATAAATATTTTATATTTGGAAATGAAACCCAGCTAAAGGTTGAATCTCGTAACTGGAAACCATATTGTCCCAGAGATGTGCAGCTAGTGAGATCTACAAGTTCAACGTTTCTAAATAATGATTCAACCTGAACGTTTATGCCATCTGCAGCCAGTAGTGTAGAATAAGACAAGTTTAAGTATTTTACATTTGATAATATTTCCTGGACAACGACTGCATGTTCTACAAAGATTGTCTTGACTCCACTTATATCGAAATATGTAAGGTTTTTTGTACGGAGAGCCTTTGAAAAGTTTTCTCCCAGGACAACACGACGTTGAATACCTTGGATTCCAATTAAAGATAGATATGTAAGTTTGTCTACTTTACCATTCAATGCTGCTTCTACTACAGCTATTTTAAGGTAAGAGTTCCCATCCAAATGCAGTGCTTCAAGGTCAGGCGTGGAATGAAATACATCCGGGTCAATGCGCTCGAGATCGGGACATGAGGATATGGACAGAAATTTTAGCTTTTCTAGTCCGACAAGAAAATCCACTTTAATGAAATCGACATCACTGAATTCGAGAATGGACAGTTCAGAGACATTTGCCCATGTTGGACTCCTGAAAAGTCCATCAGGGAAAGATCCGTCAAGTGTATCAGTTCCAAATAGAGTAACTTTCCTTATATTTGCCGGTAACAAAAGTGGAAAATCGGCCTTGCTGGAAATATTTTTGCATAGATAGGAAATATCATTCATAGTACAAGTTACATTTGCTTCAGAAATAGGTACAGATGTTATGAAACTTACGAAGAACATAAGTCTTGTTTCCATGTCAAGCTTTTAAAATGTATGAATTACTTTGATGATAACAAATAAAGTTTCGCTTTTCGAAACAAAATCACTGATACCACATCAGTTTTCTATCCATTATGAAAGTTCCATATTACCTATTTGCTTGACGCTGTTCACATACTGCTTTTGACGAGACACATTTTCCTGAATAAGAAATAAGTATATAAAGTTTAGTAAAAACGTATCTATAAAAGTTACCTGCTTAATGTCATGTTTCCGAGATAAAGGTAATTTCATTTCTGAAATCAAACTGATTGCCATTTTGTCAATTAAATGCTTATTTTTCGTTTTATAATCGGTAAAAAATGATTAATATAACAAATAATCACCAGCTGTTCCAGATATTTCTGAACAGGTTTCAAGTTAAATGTGAAAGAAGTTACCCTGAGAAATAGTATAACATTATTTTGTTACGTTTAATGTGACCGGGAAAATAAAAATTCGTGTGATCAACTCGCCAATATTTATCCATCAGCATAAAAGTAATATATCTACATGAACCACGTGAAGTCCAATCAAACTGCAAGACACCATGTATCATTGGATTTCCATGAGGCTGCATAACAATATGTATCCACTTGATGTCCGATGAAAATATATAACACAATGTATATGTTATTCCTCTAGTTTTCAGACGACTTCAGTTAGTTTACAAGACGGTATCATATTTACGATTGAACGTTTTGCTGTCCACGATGAGAGGATAGGCAGAGTATAAACACGCAACTCAAACGAGGGTTTCATTAATTTTATCACATTGGATTTTTCCTTATTTTAGACACATTGATGCTAGAACTATAATTTAATTCACTAGTGGTAAAAGTTAATATGTACACGCATGTATTTTAATATGCATATTTCAGCTATGTGTGTGTGTATATATATATATATATATATATATATATAGAGAGAGAGAGAGAGAGAGAGAGAGAGAGAGAGAGCAGTCCATATATATTTTTATATTATGGAACCGGTGTAAAAAATTTTGTGTTTTCAGCATGCCGTGGATTCCACATCAAGTGAAACTAAAGCTGGCGAATTCTTACGTTAATTTCATGCTCTGCATCATAATACAGTCCAGTGTGGGTGAATGCGTTATATTTTCATTTCATCAATAGTCCAGTTTGACTGAACGCGTTGTATTTTTATTTTGATAATAATCCAGTGAATGCGTAATATTTGCATTCCAACCATAGACCAGTGTAGTTGAATGTGTTGTATTTTTATTTAAATAATCGTCCATTCTAGTTGAATGCGTTGTATTTTCATTTCAACTATAGTCCAGTGTAGATGAATGCGTTGTATTAACATTTGAGTAATAGTCCAGTGTCGTTACTTGGGTTGAATTTTCATTTCAATAATAGTCCAATGTGGTTGAATTCGTTGTATTTTCATTTCAGTAAATCTCCAGTGAGGTTGATTGGGTTGTATGTTCATTTATATAATTGGCAGTTTTCCATTTCAAGAGGCTTTTGATCTATAAATGGATGGTTATTGTTTGTAACCAATCACGTTTCCTTAAAATAAAGTTTTATAGCTACGTTTGCCTTCACTTTTGGACTGGAATTTTATATTGTGTATGACGTATAGGCAACGGTTGATGCAACACACAATATATGTAACACAAGAAAGTAAATGAATGATTTTCTCTATATACATGCATTTAACTTATTAGGAAAACAAGATATTGTTAGTGGATCTGTGTAATGCATACTTGGATGGATGGATGGATCGATTTGCGTATATATATATATATATATATATATATATATATATATATATATATATATATATATATATATATATATATATATGTGTGTGTGTGTGTGTGTGTGTGTGCGTGTGTGCGTGTTTATCAAGGACCATCTGGAACGTGCTAGTAACTTCAATCAAGACAGATTCAGGCACGCACGATTGCAAATACAAGCGTTGCCAAGTTTGCAAACATATGTCCGAGGCCAATTCGTTCAGAAGTTCGAAAACAGCAGTTCACTACACGATCAGCCAGAAGGTAGTGTGTCGAGTCCATAATGCAATCTATCTTCAGACATGCAAGATTTGCGGCATTCAATGTTTTGGCAAAACATTGATTTAAGAGACAGAATTAATAATCACAAAAGTCTAATTCGTAACGCGAAAGTCGCCAACCACTAAAATTTCAATGGGCATTCAGTCGAGTCGCCCTGGATGTTAATGGTTGATTCTAACCTAGGGTTAACAGCCACAGAATGCAGACGCAAGGAACGATATTGGATACTATAATTAAAAACTCATCGGGAGTTTGGCCTAAATAAACAAATCTAACATTTACGTTTCAGCCGTGTCAAAATTACAACCAGTCATCAGTTTTACACCAGACACTTTTGAAAATACCCATATCATCCTTATGATGTCGATTTCACTCCTTATATGTCATCAAATCCATGGCTTCTATCAACAAAACATTTCTTTTAGCTAGCGCATAACTGTTTTTCAGTAGTCTCTTCGTAAACCAAGGATCGTCAAAAGTTTTCATTCATTGTCGATGTACAGCTAATGTATCGATGACCCTGGCTACTGAAAAAAAAACACATGCAGACGCACAACAGATGATTTGATCAGAGACTCTGATGTTTTTTTTACTAAGCATGTACACTTAAAATGTTTAGCATTTCGATGGAGCCTGTACATTACAGTTTACATTTTGAGCATTCACTATCCTTGCTTTGTATGTATTTCAATCTTGAACAAAATAGTTTAGTGAGATCCCCTGCTGTTCTGTAAAATTACCATAACCCTGAATAACTATTGATTTCATTATACAAAGTAGAATGTCGAAGGAAAAATGTATTAATTCAGGAAGCTATAGATGCTGTTAGAGCTTGTCGTTTGTTTTTGTCTACAGAGATGAGGTTTAGATTTCATGAAGACTGTGCGATTTGTTTTTAACTACTAATCAGAGACCGTATATGTGGTTGCAGATTTTGATTTGAAGTTACCATCGGTTGGAGGTGTTGCTGTTGCTATCGATGCTGTTCTAACGAGTTGATACAGACAAAATCGATTGAAGGTACACTGGAAATCTAGCATAGCCCCAGGATATAACAAATTGTAAAACGGTTAATTGTATAGAAGTGTGTATCCAACAGATCTGTTCCTGCTTAGTTGTCAATCAGTTAAATGATAAGGTTGTTGGAATGCCAATCGAAGTACAAGCGGAACTGCGTCTTAAAATATATCTGACCTTGTTGGAACCAAAGAGCGATAAGAACATCGAAAAGGAGGAACTAGTTCCTAGGGTTGCGTTCGCGAAGCATTTTCTGCATGATACATATATAGAATGGCTTTGTGAGCGACTCCAGTTCACACACACGTTAAATCTTATCCGGTCGAAGAAACATTGCAAGACTGTGTATCGATGCACCAAGGTGGGTTTGTATCCGTCTGATACCAAGCGATGTATACTCCCAGACGGAAATACTACTTACACGTACTAACATCACGCGATTGTGAATCAATATACGATTGATGCTCAAGCGCATCACACTAGAGCGTGGTGGTTATTCTGTGGGAATGACTTGCAATTATTCTCGCACAAAGGCTCTACTTGGTAGACGTCACCATCGGCACTAAGTTATAGATTGATTTCTGTCCCGGAGCTACTTTTCGGTCTGAAATTGTAAATGCATCGATGGGTGATACCGGGTCAGTAGCACCACGCCTTCCGAGTTCTAATTTCCCAGTGACTACAAATACTGAAGGATATTGTTTCCGAGAGAGTTTAATACAGGTGGCTATCCATCTAATTTATACATGAAAATGACATTACTCTGACAGTTAGCCTCAGAGTCTTTAAACCCAATCGTGCGTGCAATGTGATAATTCAGTGCTGGGTTAAAAGATCGAAGATGTGCAACCCGCACAGCTTTTATTCACTCGGATAATATGCTCTTGTTGTGACAGGGATGCAGGTGGCCGAGTGAGGGTCATTGCCGCGCCTCTGGAAACGTAATTGTTGTATTTGTATATCACGATTAAAACTAATGTCATGTTATAAAGTTATTATTTGTCTTAGCAGAGAGCAGCTTGCGAAAATAAAGAGTGTAATGCAAACAGAAATTAGTATCACATTGACATTTTCTATGGAAATGTTAGCTGGAATTATGCCGGTGTGGATGACCCAAACATAGACTGGTCAGCTTAATGCCGTCAAACAAAATATTACTGTCTGACACACATGAATGCAGTGTCACATTGATACCTGCTAAAAAAACAGTTAACTGGTATGGTGCTGGTGTGGCGGACTCAAAGCCATATTGATTATTGTGATGCCGACAGAGAAAATGGCAGGGACATTGTAGTCATTAAAGTAAGAGGTGAAACAAATGCATAAACCTAGTGGAATATTGCCATTGCTCACGGACATTCCAGCGTTGTTGTGGGTTGCGCTTTCCGCGGCTGCAAAAGCGGCTGTATGTGTGGCTATCGGAACTGCCTCTGAGAAAGTTATAAAAATAGTAGCCGGGGGAAATATCCTCATACTGTGTCATAAATGAATCAGATGTTCTAAACCACTCCCTCGTAGCTGAGCCATTTGTCTGCCCTCCTGGCGTCAACCTTCCACGTCGCCTGTGGACCACACTGAACCTTTTCCGGACAGGGCAGGGTAGTTGTGCAGTGAACTTTGTTCGATGGGGCCAGGCCACTGATTCTTCCTGTTGCAGTGAAGCTCTACAGACCATGTCACACATTGTGAACAACTGTCCACTGACTAAGTTCCATGATGGACAACAGGCTCTGCACCTTGCTGATGATGGCGCTGTTAATTGGCTTTGCAAGCGCTGCACACAATAATATAAAAATAACTAATTAAAAAAGAAACGGCGTTTGACAACCCGGAACGACTAGGAAAAGGCCTCGCATCCTTCAAACAATCTTAATTTTCTCGCAAAGAAAAAGTCAATTAAATATGTTCGAAGTGTTTTGATGCGGTACGAACTTGAATCAATTATCATACGCACAAATCAAACCTGGATTATTAAATTCGTTTCTTTATCATGGTCTAGGGCTCATTTTGTTGCATATGTGGTAATAAATCGACGTCTTTTATGTTTTGTCTCCAACCAGCTTGCACAACCGGTTGACGTTGTTCATTATGTAACGCGAGAAGGGCAAAACCGTCTACCATGATTGTATTATATTATGCCGTTGCAAACGGGCCAATATGTGTGAAATATTGTTGTCGAAGCATTGCGATCACTCCAGTGTTTGTTAATGATATGCCCACATGCTGAGTTTACATTGGCACTGAGAAAGTATGCTTAATGTATGCGAGATGCATTTTAATAGTTGCGGACGATATATACCAATCTTTAAGGCAACAGTGACCTACAGTATAAATAATACATGTACTATTTTAAGCACCGCGTTACAATAGTTATACTATGAATGTAACACCTAATTTCCAAATTAGCACTCATTCTTGTCTAACGCTAATTCTTTACTATAAACTGGATTATTTGCAGTTCTGACAATTACTACAAGCTTATAATGTATTGAACATTAGGTGTACAAACCTTAGGTAATTATGTACTAGTATCGCTTGAAACTGCATGCACACGACATCAAACATCTCAACGCATGACGATTGGGTATGATATATACAACACTATGCATCAAAACTGATATTAAACTTCCTTGTTGACGGATAAAGAATATTTAGAACTGAATTCAATACTTCTCTCAAGGTATCGGTAAATCGTAATTGTCTACATTTTGAAGTTCAAATATAATGCGAATTTGATTTTGAAATGCTTGAGTACAGATATATTTTTTTACAAATGAACACATGCAATGATATCGAGTAAAGATATATGAGCTGTATGACAATAATAATAATAATAATAATAATAATACTCATAATCATAAAACCTTTTATTTTTCGAAGGATATATATTTGGATCAGAAATAACGAATCTAACATGCAATCTTTAAACACATATAATATTATAACAATATAGTTAACGCATATTTAGAAAACAAAACTTACCTACTACACTCCATGAAACTCAAGCAAATGATCCATGCATTGCTTTGATACATAAAACTACAGGTAGATCCTTAGAGCTTCAGTTTGTATTTATCACTAGTATTTCTTCACTGAATTCATTGGCCATTAAACTCGGTCTGCCTTCAATTTTGTACTGCCTAGCATATACTGTTGAGTGGATTTATATTACAGCTATGAAAGGAGATTGTTGGGAGAATTGGCATGCGGCCAATCCTTACGGGGTTAGTGGCATTGCAATCACAAATATTCATAAAACACGAGGTATTTTTCAGACATAGATGGACATCATTGGGCTACAAAAGTTGTGGCTGTTGCTGTTTTGCATTAAGCGCCATTTTTCAGTGCAGATTCGGCTATACATGATGGCCAGTATAATTAATGAAGCAATAACTCAGGAAAACCCGGGTAAAAAGCACCGAGGTATAGGAAGCTACTTGTAAGTTTTCATAGATGTTCAAAATTAGCAGATCCTGAGACTCGAGCCCACTCTCTCTCTCTCTCTCTCTCTCTCTCTCTCTCTCTCTCTCTCTCTCTCTCTATATATATATATATATATATATATATATATATATATATATATATATATATATATTTATGGATATGTACGGTTAAATTAATACCATCGTGTGTTTGTACAGTGGAATGCTCTCATAACAGGAGCACTCGTAAATTTAAATCAATACTATCTCATGTATGGTTATGAGTAAATGTGTAACTTTTATTTTCTTATCTCGAACATCCAGGTAGGGGCGCCAGTACAGAAAGAGCGTATGTACAATTGTTTCTAACTGATACCATCTCGTGTGGGGCACAGAAGGTACAAGAGAACACACATAGAATACTTGGATAATTAACACAGTACGATCTTTACTTGGATAATAAATGAACATAATCTCACTAACAAAGATACGGACCCTTGGCGGTGAAACGCGATGAGGATAGACGGCACAACAGAACGATATCTGAATGTGTGCCAGGTCAAGCTAACTCCTAATGAAAATCAATAAAATAACACAGCAATATCATAATTGTCATAGCTACTTAAAGAACACGCATTCTTCTAGAAATGAGTGTATGTTGTTTGGAGTTATAAAGTACCTTTAACAATTTTTCAGCCATATCGCAACGATGTCTGCAGTGTGGCAGTTTAGAGCGATGTCTAGCACTGGGGTATCATGCCGCAGACATGCAGCATCAACCCCACCTCGTCACATTATCTTGACACCAGGCTGACCAGTCCTAACAATCTTAATGCTGAGCGTATAGCGAGACAGGTGTTAGTATCATTTGTAAAAGTCTTTGATATGACTCGTCCGGGGTTCGAGCCCTCGACCTTCCGCATTCTAAGCGGACGCGCTAACCACTTAGGCCACCGGAGCGGTCTTTCTAGAAATGAGACAGTTATATATCCTGGGTTAACAATTAATAAGTTTCCACGGTATAAATAATTTTCAAACATGTTTAACACACTTAAGAATTTGAAAAACAAAATCATATTGAGTTATGAATTTCATCACTGTTTTATACACATACAATAACATCCTTTCTAGTCTTCTATAAAAGACTTTAAACTGCCTAAAGATAACACAACAAAGACAAACAGATACTCGAAAACTCGGTTCATCAAATACAAATGTCGTCTATTTTGTGGTCTGAGTCAATGGTTTGTTGATTGAATCTCAACAGGCATGATTGTGAAATATATTTTGATTGACCTAAAACTACGAATGCTAATTTCATATGGGAACAATGTATCACCATACTTTAGATATTGAAAGTTAAATTATGGAGTAAGGTTTGGAACATTACATGCTGTTGTTCTGGGTAATATTCGCAAGAGAAAAATATGTGTTGTGTACATTATTCAATTAAACATCAATATAGAGGTAATACAATTTAATACTTTTTACATGATTGTTCATTAAATGAGATGCAGTTTGTATTAGGTCGAGGAGGAAAAATTTGATATTTCCTTCTACCCCAAAACAGTGTCTGGGAACATGATTGTCACGATTGTTCAATGACCCTTTTATTAATGGAGTCGCTTTAGCGAGTCTTGATAGATAAGGTGTTTCTTTGTCGGATGACTGAAGGAAGAAAACGTTGCAGTAAAGACTTATTCCTCCATCTTGTATTGACTGGAAGATATTTACGTCATAGGCTAACTAACAACTGGTGCAATTGGAGATATTGTTATTAAGGAGGCCTTGAACCAGTCGCCATTTTGCAGAAAAAAATATAAGTTGCTGTTTTTGTAGTCTGGATCCATGTCTTTCCAGTTTTATTTTTCTCGACATCAAACTTCAATATTTACTTTTTTTTTTTTTATTAGTTACGATTCTGGCTGCCTTATTTTAAAAGTTTTTGAGCTAACCTTTCTCAAATCATTTATAGACTTAAATTGATAAAGTTTGTCAATTTTAAAATATGATACTGCCAAAACAATTTATTATTGTGTATTCGCATGTTTTTATTGCGTTTTTTGCATCCATTAAATCCCAAAATTTTAAATTGTCTCATAAAATTAAAAAAAGACAAGTGATATTTAGCTGTTACTGGGTCATTTGTAGTCATCGGAATGGCTTATACTAAAGTAAAGCAAAGACAGGGAAAATGCATATACTCTGTTGTTCTTTTTATTCATACTACACAAAGTAAAAGTTGGAAACATAGATCAATGAAATAAATACAATTTACGAAGCAAATGGAATTCTGAAATTACCCCTTGGACAAGGAGGAGGTAATTCTGCGACGTCCTCTCAAGTGTAGTGTATCTACTCCAGAAACTTCAAAAAGTTCAAAACACAGCTTCTCGGATCATCCTTAGAGTACCACGATCAGAGCA
>JAECUM010011336.1:0-37274 GCA_016617855.1 Megalonaias nervosa | reverse complement strand
CTATTCCACGTGGATTTACAAGGCGCCAAACATGGGTTTTACTCCTGAAATATAATGTACACATCGCCAAAAGAACCCTTCAGCTGACAAGTAGCTCCACAGCCGCGAGAAATAACATTAAGTGTATAAAATGTAACCTATGTCTGCAGACAAATTTGACTGCAGACTTGTGCAGGTTTTAATGAATATGCAATATCCGCCAGTCAGTATCATTGCGGGTGTGAGGCTGTTTTAACGGCCTATATATTCGCACGGCCACTGTGTAATCGTACAATGTAAGACGCATCCTCTGTTTCATATTTGCGTTTTTGGGGTCTCCTCAGGGGAGGAGTCTTACATTGTAGCACCAGGCCGCCGTGTACGGGTAAAAGGCTGATTCGGAGTATGGCTGATTCGGACCAGGCTTATTCGGTCCAAAGTACAAACTGATTCGGCCCAGATTACTGCCTGATTCGGACCAAATGCCAGGCTGATTCGGACCCTGTGAAACAATATTAAGTTTCGTCTTGGATTTAAATGTGATATAGCAGCAGGGAGGGTGAAGCCTACAAAGGTTAGGAGGGTCTGTTCACAAAAATAAAGCTTCCTTCGAAAAACGAACATACAAGGTCAATAACGTCGAACCAAAACCTCTAACCGACCAAGACTTCTTTAATTGGGTTAGCTCATTTTGTTGCTTTATTTTTGACGTTTGTGTTTTCAAATTTTTATGCGTGTTCGTTTACCCACCCGCCCACTCAATATGTGTCTTCACCCTCCCTGCTGCTCCAGTGTGGTGCAATGAAATCATTATTATATCAATAATGGAATCTCACACAGCTAGATTAGCTCGAGAGTTACTAAAGGCAATTAAAAATATCTTCAAGATCGTGATTCTGTCAGGCAACAACTACAAGCGCGTCAGGAGTCTCAGGTGGAATTTGCAGAAGGTGTAGAACAATTATTTAAACTGGTTACGAAGGCTACCAAAGGTCTTCTTCCCACGTTGGAGCAAACCGCTAGAGTAACTGGAAAAATAGCAGAAATAACTTAAAAAACAAAAAGATTTTACGAGAACTTCCAGGTGAAGTAGCTGCTGTTCAACCACAATTACAAGGAGAAATACAACAAGTACTTGAGAGTATTGACAAAGTCCATGAGGAGGTTGGCGATGTAAGGGATCTTGTTACGCTCAAACCAAAACCAAAACCACCAGCCCGATTTACCGAAGAAGGTCGTAGGATACTTCGAGAAAAAGCTGTAGCGGTTTCCGCAACAGGTTATCCACATCGTGATAGATTATTAGATCCAGACACCGCCAGTGTTTCAGGAAAAAAATTGGGTTCCTTTTTGTATTTCGAAAGTCTCATGGTATATTTAGAATCACTGCTAAATATAAGGATGAATTTGTAAGTTTTAAGACAGAGGTTAAAAGAGCGCCTTACCGGGAGATATATTATCGCCATTCAGACCACCTCGTACTGAGGAAGAAGAAGAATTAGAAGCAATGGAAGATGCGATGAGGTTATGGGAGAAAGAAGAAGAGAAATATTGTCTAGCCCCAGTGCCACTGGAAGTGGTATTGCCACTCGAGGAAGTGGTCTTATTACTCCATGCCCCAGCAACGTCCTTGCCGATGTTGATAGAGTAGAAATTCTAATTGGCGGAAAACGAGCTGGTAATAACTCCCCAGAAACTATAAATGAAGCAGCTGCTATGTGTTAGAGATTATTTACAGGCGGTATCATGGATATTAATGTTTATCAGTCTCTCATTGATGAAATCGTTGATGATTACCGCAGTGATTGATTGAGGGTATGCAATTAGATACAATGACTAAAATAAGATGATCATAAATAATGCTCAACGTGGACCGGTAATGGTCAGGGTGATAAATTCGAGATTACCTACGTATAAAGCGATTTACGGGGATGGACTCGGTGATGTTGTTCAGGGTCTATTTAGAAGGATAGCCCCAAAAGCAATACCGATTGCAAAGCAACTGGGAATGAAATCTATTGACGTTGTTCGTGATAAAGGTATTGATGCTGTTGGTGATGTTTCTATTAAAGCATTCTCGACAATCAGGACAGACTAGCACAATTAATACGACGAAAACCGCAATCAGTAAAATTGCCCAGCACTGAAATAATGCCTGCAAATGTTAGTAAAATAATAAATCAAGCTGCAGATCAAAAACTAGCAGAGTTGACTGGTGTACCCCTATCAGAAAAATAAAAATAAAAATAAAATATAACTGCTAGTTTAATAGCAGGAAATGGTCTTCGTGTTAGACGATAACAAGTATAATAAAGATGTTTAAGCATATATCTGATCCCGCATTTGACTTGGATGCGCCAGTTCTCAAAGATGAATTAGTGCGTGATTATCAATATTATTCTTATGACGCACGTGTACCTAACGCACGAGAAAGAAATGAGTTGCAAGTTCAGGATACAAGTAGATATTTTCTGCCCGCTGTGGCATTCATTGAGGTCGAAGGTAGAATTTTGAAAGCAGATGATACAGCATACGGAATTGGTGATCGAGTTGGTTTTGTTAATAATGGCGTCATGGTGTTATTTAACAGTACCTCATACATCATTGACGGAATAAATATTGAATCATGCCTGGAAAACGTTGACGTTGCCACGACGATAGTTGGCCTTGCAAGATACAGCGATGATTACTCGAGATCAGTTGGTCCATCAGTGATGTTTGCAAAGGATACAACTGATATCCAGAAAGCAGAAACGTAACACTAAATGCAGCTGGAACTGAAGTTGCATCAATGAATGAAAATTTCAACTTGGGATTCGCATCACGTCGATCAATGTTGAATGGCGATGAAGAATTTTCATGTGTGATTCCACTGTCACATATATCTGGGTTCTGCAGAAATGTTATAAAGGTTATATTTGGCGCTAAACACACCGTGGTACTTGTCCGAAAAGCCAACGACAATGATACAATATGGCGTGATGCTGCCGTTAATGCAAGTAAAGAAATACAAACGAAACTTTCATTGTGGATGCCAGTAATGACTCTATCACTTGCCGAAGAACAACGGTTGCTCTCTTTTATGGATCAAGGTGGTAAATCAACATTGTCATGGTTGACGATGATCACAGACAATACTCAAAGTAATGTTGCTGGGTTATTCACATGGCAGATATCATCACGGCAGGGGGTGTCAGCATCACGACATATATTCATCGTACTTCAGGAAAATGCAAGAGTTGGTTCGCAGGAACGAAATCCAATGGTGTGTGATACGCTTGGAGTTAGTGAAGTTTCTTTGAGGATAAATGCACATCAAGAACCTTCTGAAGAAGTGTTGCTGAATTTTGAGAATAATCATGTTGCACGTGCTTATCATCGGTTGATGACATTTATGAGGCGTGATCGGAATGTTGATTCTGGTTTGCAGATATCTCAGCGAGATTTCACAACATTATATCCGATCTATTATTACTCACTGGAACACTTGGATTTGTTCAGACAATCGGTTGTTGATATACACTTCCGAACTCATGTAGCTCAACTACCCGCTGATGGTTACAGAGCAATCGCTGTTATACTCTCAGATAAAACAATGCTACTTGAAGGTGTTGGTGGGCGAATGAGAGTCATTGATGACCCAGTAGAAAACATGTAAATGTTTTCCAAACATGTAATTAAATCGCTCATGATATTATAATGTCATATCATCATGCTGACTCCTGGTCAGATTATAAAACTGCAATCAGTATCAAAAGAGAACTGTGGAATAAAAATATCACTGAAAAAAGAAAAATCGAAGGTGGTCCGAATAAACTATCATTGTCAGAACGTCAACTCAGGCGCTTCAATGAAGCCAAAACGATTAAAAACTGGTGTACCACTTAATCTTTCTGTGGGTGCCATTAAAGACATCGCTGATTGCAGCTATACCAGCGTTGATAGCCGCTGAAGCCCCAGCTGTTGAAAAAGCAGCTGCACTTGGTGCTGTTGGAACTGTTGCTGGGATGGCATTAAAGAAAGCAACAGGACAAAGAATAAAAACGTCCAACAAAAAATCAACAGGGAAAGGTCTAAGACTGCCAGGAACTCCCCATTCTTGGTACGGAAATGGTCTAAGACTTCCCGGGACACTTCGTTGATCCTTCCCATGTCCAATTTTAATTTACTTGATACTGCTAAGCGATTAAACATAAAACAAATTTCAGAGGTTTTTTTTATGCGTGATCAATTACCAACACAACCAAACAATGTTGATACTAGATTCATTAATCTCGATTGAAGTTCTGGTCCAGGTACTCACTGAGTTGCATACACGATTGGTCAACGTGGAATTGTTTATTTCGATTTGTATGGGTTGGCGCCGCCAAAAGAATTTTTAAAATATGCAAGCAAGATGCAAAGTATTCCAGTCTGGTATTCAACATTACCAACACAGACGATAACCGATCCGCCAATATGTGGACGTGAAGTACTCGCTGTACTCGACGCTGTATCATCGTCAACGACACCGCCTCATAAAGTCGTGCACGAGTATACCACGTTGTCCAACATTTTAAACAGGCATTAGTGAGTATAATGGTAGATATTTACGGAAGATCTGCTCGAGGTAAACCTCAAGGCGATTTATCTAAATACGCAGCTCTTGACCAGGTCAAGAATGAGCTCGCTGATCTTTTGAGTCTTGCAAATATGGACCAAAACGAAGTCGTTGTTTTTCAGGATCAGCAAGGACGGTTTAAGACGAGTAATATCCCGTTGACAGATATTATTCTGCAAGTTCCAGGCGCGACCGAAGATAACTTAGCCGTATTTACTAAAAACGGTAAAATTAAAAATTCAAATGAATCAGTCTTAATACTCATAGGAGAAATTGCTGGACGTATCAAAAGAATTGGAGATATTATTTATGGCGATCTCAACATGAGTAAAAATACAATTATTAGTGTGAGAGAACCAAAATCAGACAATGATGTGGCAACAAAAAGATGCGTAGACAGCAACAACAACACGATCAGAACTGAGATCGACGATCGTTTACTATCCGCCGGTGATACAATGACTGGTTCTCTCAATATGGCCAATAATAAAATTACTGGTCTTTGAGAACCAGAATCAAACGATGATGCTGCGACGAAGAAAGACGTCGACAATAGCAACATCTCGATGATGACGTCGTTAATGACAATCAATGACCATACTTAGATCTGAATTTTCCACCCATGTAGCCGCGTTTGTAAATTTTCGTAGAAACACAAATAAAGTTATTAATGAATTTTTTGGAAATCCAGCGGTTATTGATATTAAACTCTCTGAAATCAAAAAGATCACCTATGGTGTAGTACATGCAGTAGCGTCTGGATCAGCATTATGGACACCACTTACTAAATCCATTAAACATCGCGCCGAGGTTACCGGCATATACAGGTTCTCAGTACTCAGCGCTACAGCATTTACAATATCTACCACAATTTCACGGCGTTATCCACTAACTGGATCTTCTGGATCTATGTTAGTGATGTTGGAGTAAAACGACGAGGAAACATTTGTGGTGGAACCCGAAGAAAAAACTTAGGCTTGTTGTACTATTGGTGTCTTGAATTAGTCGCTAAACTACCACCTACTTTAAGTATAATGAACTCCCCAATCGACGTTCAACGTTTCAGATACGAGCAAGTGTGTTCATGGCATACACAACTGAAAAATACCATCGACGATTATACAGTAAAAAAACCCGCAGATATGTCGTTGTTATTTATATAATAGTATACTCTGCATCTGCTGTCATCCCTGGAACAGTAACGGTCATCGGCGCATTGTCAGCGTCATACGCGATAGCACCAGTAATAGGAATTGGTGTTGCCGTTATAACCGGTGTTGCTGGTATTCTTAATATCATCGCAAAGAAAATATCCACGTGCGCGATTGATAGATTACACGGGTATACAATAAAGTTGCATTCAGCGACGCTAGCATACTCCAAATTATATTCGTTGATATCATCAGGTCTCAGCAATGGAATAATATCAGATCAAGAGTTCACAGAAATGATTAAGATTTACCATGAGGCAATGACTGTCAGAATCTACTAAAACCCCCGGTTTAAATAATGGGGATTTAGAATCAGAGGTTTAAGTAATAATAATGTCGTCATCGCAAGAATTACTACAACAGATCGTCGCTAATACAACACCGTTGAAAACCAAGCTCAACCAATTCTGAATTCAGCGTTAGCTTTCCAACTGCGATTCCAGAGAAAAAAAATAGCATTAGCACAATTACCAGTATATCACAGTTGGCCAAATATTAGATCAAAACCATTCGGTGGGTTGCAAGCAAATAATTCACCGGTATTTGCACATAAAAATAAACCCGACGGAACCCCCGATTGGCAAGTTGTGAGTATACCTACAGGCAGTTATAAAATCGAACAGATCAATGATGAGTTCCAGCCCAGAATCAAATCTATCACAGGAAAAGAATCCAAAATAGCTATCACTGTTCAAGAACCAACGTTATCGTCTGCGATAGAAATATCAACTCCAGATTATGCCGTATATATATATATATATATATATATATATATATATATATATATATATATATATATATTCTTCATCGATTAGAACTGTTTTAGGATGGCCAGAATTACAACCGCCAGCACCTGAAGCGGTACCGCAGCCGAAACGATCTGATTATATTTCAAATAAAAGAATATTTTTAAAACTTCCAGAATATCGACAAAGAGAACCATGGAAAGAATTAAATCCTAGTGGGAATATTTCATTTTGCTGAAGACCCTAGAACAGGGAAAGTAAACCTTATTTTAGCTAGTGAACATATACGACATTATTATTATTATACTACATCTGATGGTGTAGAGGCTCCTAAAATAAACAGAAGTATATTTGGCATTAATTTCTACAACATAAATCCATTTATCTATGAAAGATAGATTAATAAGTTTTCTGACAATATTAAATCTGAACACACATTAGTATTAGCTGATCTTCGAAATTTATTTTCCAACCTCGCACAATGCTATAACGATGATATAAAACAACAGATCATTGAAACGATACATCATCTAAACATGATTGCATCAGATCTCGAGTTTGTCAAGAAAATTATTATTGAAACAGCAATTGCTGAAGAAAATTTTGATAGTTTCATTGACCGTTGTTTTTTCATTGATCCCGGATACCCCGTAGGAACACTTATGCAGATTTTTATTAGACACTATAAAATAGCAGAAAAATAATTACCAAAATTCATAATATCAGGATTTAACGCCGACGAGCTGACAAAATCAGTCAACTACGGTATCGATGAATATTTTCCATAAATACTTTAATCATGGAGAAAAATAGCCCCTCCGGCGACTATTCTCAAACAACAACAGCGATCCATACGATGGAGGTCGTCATATATCACCAGGTGTTGTTAATATAACGTCAAAAATCGCAGTCAACTTTGTATGTGATGCAATTGATGGAAGTTATCAAGTAGATCTTACAAAATCCAGTCAGGTACAGCAGGGATACATTTATATACATTTACTCCTCAAGCACCCCATGGATTTTTGATTGTATTAGAGCCCGTTAATTTGGTGTATCTGTGATGTCATAATTCGCTATTATCAAGGATAGATTTCAAACTTACTGACCAAACCAGACACGTGTTTGATTTAAGGGAATAAATTTTAAATATAAATCTGTGTGTGCGTTCGTCAGATCGTACATCTTCATCGTAGATTTCGTAGAACTAGATCTTTACGCTCATAGAGGATTTTGTAAAATAAAAATAATTCTTCGATGTTCTCACAAACAATGATTTATTCGGTATTATATATGTACCAACACGTGAGAGTTTTTGTATACGACAAAGAGATACTTGAATGTGCCGTCAGAACAATATTTACACTTCCACACACAGAATAATTTAGTGTTAATATAATTATTGATGAATACGGCCATGAAACTTTTTTGTTAACGCAGGAACAGCTAAATGAGCAGCTGCGAGAACATGTTATTAGGATTCTATGTGATAGAGATAAGATTCTGAATTATGCACATTCTTGCCTTAAATTTGATAAGCTTAAAAAATATTAGAATAAATATTATAATCAAATTTTGAATAAATATTATTATCAGAATAAAAATGAATATCATAATCTGATTCTGAAAAATAAAGGCTAATTTCTTCAGATTGATGGGTATTTTACCCATATTTATTAAGATTATCAAATATTTTCATCAAATTGACGGATATATTACCCATAATTTTTCAGATTATTAGTCAAATTCATCAACGATTTTATCATTGATTTCAGAATGATTTTATCGTTATTAATATTATTTCAGATTAATGGTTAATTTCACTGATTTGACGGATATATTGCCCAAATTAAATCAGATTATGAAACAATTTCATCAAATTGATGGGTATATTACTCGAATTTATCAGATTTGACTGGTATATTACATGTAATTATTATGATTATTAACCAATTTCATCAGATTGATGGGTATATTACCCCAATGATTTTATCATCGTTTTCAGATTATCGACCAAGTATAAAAAATAAGTGTTATAATCTGATTTTGAATAAAAATAAAAAATAAATATTTTTTACTATAGTCAGAAATGAATTATTCCCCTTTGGCAGAGTCAAGGGTTTCATACTTTCACTTTGTTTAGCTGTTACTGACGTTGTCACTACTTTCACTTTCACAATCACCACAGTCACTGATGACAGCGCTTTCATTTTCACTTTTACAATGGATCGTTTCACGATCAGATATAATCTTTCTTACACGCGCATTCACAATCTTTTTTGTTTCGTATTCGTGAGACATTTCTGATCTAATTTTCTCAATCGCGTGTGCGAGTGGAACGAATTTGTTCAACTTGTGTATCTTTGACTGTCGCCAAGGACTGTAATATTGACCATTGGATCAATTTAATGAACCGGTACTCAGCTGGTAATGTATATCTATCTTCAAATTTTCGTTGTTGTAATGATTCAAAATCACAAATAATTTTTTCAGAATCAAGTTGATCAGAAATTTTTATACCGCCATGTTGTAATTCTTGAATTGCAGAAATTATAGCATTAATATTTTCGTAATTTTATATAATAAATATTTGTTTAAAATAAAAATATTTCTGAATCTGAATCAGAATAAAAATATAAAAATAAAAATTTTATTATAATATTTATTTGTTTCAGTTTGTTGTTGAGGGTAAATGGTACTCAATATCGTAATTATCGTCCAGATCCCACAATTTGATGGGGGTAAATGGTACTCAGAATTATATTTTTGATGATAAAATTTAAAAAGAAATCTAAACAGGATGAAAGATAAAAATAAAAATAAATCTGAATAAAAAATAAAAAATAAACAGTAGCAATGATGAGCGGTTACCATCTTCATTTGCCAGTATTTGCCTTTCCATGGGGTCCTTTTATGAGGCCTTTCTTATGGCCCATGGGCACCCCATGAAACTTTTATCTTTTTGGCTGACATTCTTTCTGAACGTCCTTGTGTGGGGTACCCTTCAGTGAAATTGATAGCTCACATCACGCTACTTTTTAGTTTTGGAGGCTCCAGTTTTCAAACTCGTGCATAGACACCCCGCGGCGAATCCCTTAATGCCCGAAACGATATTTTAGAGATTCAGAGGGCTGTCTAGGCTCTTCAATTTCATGCAACCCCTAATATCAAACCCCAGGGTGAGTGAAAAACAGCACTCACCACGTTCTTCGACGTGGTGAGAGAGTGTACATGAAATCCCTTGGGGCTGCTGCCCCCCCCCCACTTATTATCAAAAATTGCAAACTTTTCGCCACCGTCGACATTTGTCAGTCACGAGATTGGAACACCAGACCTCGAGTATGAGAATCCGCCACTCCAGCACTGCACCACGGACCATCCTTACAAATATATATTTCAGAAATTATTATAAAGTTACCTATACTGGATAAATGGGCAATTCCTACAAGTGATAATTATACTGAGTAAATCACAATTATTTTAAACTGCATTGTGGATTTATTTTAATTTCCAAACACACCGTATGAAATATCGGCATTTAATAATCGCGCATACATTTCTGCCGGGTGTCATTGGGAGTTAAAGTACATGTAGGTCTGTGTACAGCTATTTTAGGGGCCCCGAGTGGCCGAGTGGTCTAAAGCGCTCACCGTTACGGATCACTGCCATCTCACCTCTGTCTGCGTGGGTTCGAGTCTCGGGCTCGGCCAATGTGGTTATGTGAGAAAGCTTGCCGGTAGCTTCTCGTGGGTCGGTGGTTCTTTCCGGGTTCTCCCGGGTTCTTCCTCCACCATTAACACTGGCCGCCATGTATGGCCTATCTTGTGCTGAAAAATGGCGTTAAACCCTAAAACAACAACAACAACAACAACAACAGCTATTTTACCTGGAATATCTAAAAAAAAACTTAGCTGTATTGCACACGCAAGCGGGGCGTGACTTACTGTTTTCTGAAGTTATCAGGGACGAAGTCAAAAGGTGTAAATATTCTTCTACGAATTTGCACTGCTATAAATTAAGCTGCTCCACCGACGGCTAATTGCCACACAGACAGTTAAGTTGATGAATATAACAGTTACGATGACACAAAAAAAAAAAAAAATACAATCGTGGCAGTGATGTAATATTACGCAGCAACAAGCGGGGCAACTGCTTAATTACTCTACCGGAGAGAGCTTTCCTTGACAGAGTGATCTCCCTTCATCAGGAGTGTTTTTGCATACAACTACAACAAAATTCAAAATTGAGTTAAAGTAAATTCGGGTTTGTTAATGCCTGCATCTAACACAATCGGGAGATACTAAAATATTATTTTTTGTTTATATTTCTTTGAATACTCCGATTTGTGTATTTTATCCGCGACGCGTTGAATTGAAGGTGTGACAATATCAAAATATTTTCCGGCTGCATTCATTGATTGAAATATTATTTCTTCACCAGTCTCCACGTTCACAGATTTAACAACCTTTGCGCATTTATCGTGCTTACCAGTTTTACCAAATTTACAATTCTGGCTGTGTAATAGCTCGTAAATTAATTAAAGAATTATCAAGTTTTCGGCCGTTGATGTGATAATTACAAAACAATCTTCGATTAGTCCATAAAAACACTCGTATACAAATTTATGTGAGTAATAATTTTTATTCCCCTTAGCATTGAATTTGAATCGAAATATAAAAAAATGGAGCTTTGATGGAGATTATTGATCACGACGCACACGCTTGGAGTTCGGATATAACAACATTTCCACAAATCTAACTGTTCAATTCTATGACGGTGATATGTTCGATTTTATCAGAAATATCAGTAAAAGCAATCCTGTATCCGTGTGGCTGTTTCAGAGTTCCGATGATGGAAATTATGATCAATTTGTACGACCTAATGGATATATTTATCGTATAGAATTTCTCCACGAAGAAATGAAAAATCTTGCGTTGAAATATACCGATGATGCTGAACATTTACTGAATAATTGTCTTACCGTTCCGTCAGTTGCTGCTCGTTTTGCTCAGAAGGAAAATTCATGGAAACCAACAAGATTGGAATTTCTTAAAGATATAAAACGCAGTTGTGTGGAATACTGACACGGCGGTTTGTGGAATATTAAATACGACTATAAGGATGTTATCTCGGTTAATATGGTTGCATGTTATCCTGGAAGTTTTCTTGGAATGGGAGAGTGTTCTGTATATTTTAAGAGATTTGGACATCCATCACACGAGATGACCAGAGTTGCGATAAACGGACCCTTACCAGATTTTGACCTGACTGGTATCGCCTGTATCGAGTCATTCGAGTTTGCACCGAGAAACCTTCATCCGATTGTTGCTGTTTGGTTGGGAAAACATTTTAACGAACTCGGTTGGGCACCAATAGTTTTATTACGATATATGCTTGGTGCAAAAATATTAATATCGTTGGTTGTAAGTGAAGCAATTATATCACATCGTCCGCAGAAATAAGTTTGGTCACCACAACAAAAGAAATATTCTGATGATGAAAATCCTGATATAACTGATGTCGAAAATAAACTCGCGAAAGATCTTGGCAGAAAAATAATTGGTAAATTTACGCATGGAGGATCATCTGTTCATAAACGACATTGTGCAAGATTAATTATAGACGATGCTGAACTCGATTTCATAATTGCTGATACAACGGAGAGAAACACATTTATAAATTCGAAGTAATGTTAACTTATCGGACGGAACTAAATTAGGTACAATTTTGTGAGTTACGCTGATGATAACTCACCACAGTTTACTCATTTAAGATCTTCAATGCTCGCGTATGTTTCTTTAAACCTATTATCGATGATAAATATATTTTCTGATACCACGGTTAGAGTCACCACAAATTCATTTTGTATCAGTAAAAAATACAGGGTTTCTAAAACAATTACATTTCGGCGCTAATGCATCATGGGGCGAATGGAGAATAAAACCAGAAAAGATTCTTAGTTATTCTGATTCTGCCGTCGTTGAACCCAAGGAAACATATGATAAAAATAAACAGATGTCAAAACTTTCATCAGCACCATCTATATATGATCCTGTGACCAGACATAAAACAATTTATCTCAATGGACATGGAGGTTCTGGTAAAACAACACGTGCGATTGAATTATTTAAAAATTTAGATTTAATCGTGTTAACTCCCACACATAGACTCACCAGAGAAATAAACGAACGAGGAGTTAATTCGCGTACGTATCGTTAGTTTCTTTCGATGGAAGGGAGATGAATGGACTCCACAACGACTGGATGAGAAATATATACCTAAGATAATTATCTGGGATGAGATATGTACAGTGTCTGTGGAGGTATTAAAATATTTCTTGATTGGTTATTGACTAAAAATACTGCTGTGATAATGTGTGGCGATCATAGTCAACCGCCACCTTTTGTTGGATCATCTCCACATAAATGGCTAAAAAAGTTCGTATATTATTATGGAGATAAATGATGATCATAGAGCTATTGACGAACCACTGAAAGAGTTTAAAAGGTTAATCAGACTGCAGCCAGATAAGATTCAATGTGAGATATTGCGTTAAGTAATTCCAGAGACTACGATGAAAGATTTTTGGAATTTATGGAGGCCTGCTGATTTGATAGTTGGAAGTAGAAAGATAGGTCATGATACGCTTCAACAACAATTATTTTTCTGTTACATAAAAAAAAATTGTCAAATCTACCTGTACCATTATGTTATCACCTAACAGGTACGCGACTACAGAATAGCGATGCTGAAATTCCTGGAACCCTGAGAGACTCAAGGAAACAAAATCTTGTACTAAATGATATCGTTTTAGTTCCTGTGAGTGCTGTTGAGAGCGCGTTAACGATGTACAAAACTCTGTGGACTCCAGGATATGCTATAACGATTTATCTGTCACAAGGATTAACTATTTCCGATACAAATATTTGGATTGTTGATGATCGTATTGAATGGTCAAACTTAGTTTATCTTGCAGTGTCTCGTGTCAGAAGAATATCTCAGCTGCGGAGGGTTATGATAGACTTCACAGAAAATAATAATCAAACTCAGGAAACCATTGCTAGCAACGGCGATGATGTAGTAAAGAAAAAATTAGCTAGTTATAAACAATGTGACACAAAATAACGCGACTTTGATCTCAATGTTGAATTTATCATGACGCTGAAACAACGACAGAATAATCATTGTGCGAGCTGTAACACAGTAATGTTGTGGCAGTATTCGAATAATAATCCAAGACAGTTTACCGTGGATAGAATTAATAGTTGGCTTGGTCACACACTCAAAAATATTATGCTTACCTGTCTTGAATGTAATCGACGTCGAGGAGCCAGTTAACAAAAGTGAAGGAGGTGGTAATTGTGTGTCTTCAGGAATTACTTGTAATTGTTCACGTACAAGTTCATGTTGAGGAGCAGTTGAATCTAGTCTGTAGATTCCAGGTCTACCCGTGGATCTTACCGCGCTGGAAATTTTATGTGTGGTCACACTTCAAATAGGATCAGTTGCTCTTTTTTTTACCCTCTTCAAGTTCACCAGGTTCATATAAATATCTTACAGTCACATCACCTTGTACTGGTTGTTTTGAGAAGGAGCCATATCGTTGTATTGGTATATGTTTTTTTTTGTGATTGCATTGGTATGTTTCCTAGAAACTGCACGAGTAATTTCATTATTTAACGCAGCTATCACACTTGGTAGTCTTGCAACACATTCACGAGATCTCATGTCTTTTTGAACTTTATTTAGGGATATTTCCTTTGCATACTGATATCCAAATAACCGCTCAGCAAGTGTTCGATTAAATCGCTCAACAATTGCCTGATCGCGATGAATTGCGGTGTGTCCTCGTCTGATTTTAACGCTATGTTTTTTCATGAGAGATGATACTACACCAAGAAATTCTTTGCCAGGATCAACCTGTAGCAACTGCGGCCATTGTAGACCACCACGTTGATAAATTCGTTCGAACGCAGATGCAACTTCAATTGCTGTTTTAGTTGATAGTGATTCTGATTCTTTGTATCTACTTGCAATGTCAACGACAGTTAACGCATATTTGTATGTACGTGAGTGACGTCTACGTGTTTTAATAGGAGTTCTGCTTCCTTATATCTACTTGCAACGTCAACGACAGTCAACGTGCATTTGTATGTGCGCGATTGACGTCTACCAGTTTTAATGGTATCGAGTGGTAAAAACAAAATGTCTGCCTGATGAACTTCATTGGGAGTGCTGACATCAAAATGTGCGTACTGATTATTTTTAGGTGGTGGTAGATAAATTTGCCATATTGCCTGTCGTACCAACCAATTTGCAGCAACAGAGCGTGTGACATTTGCTGCATCAGGAAGTTTACCAATCGTTGCTCTACCCCTCCAGTATCCTCTTGGGCTATAATAAACCGATTCCATTGTATAATAATAATCGGTTGATTAATTACCGGCACCTAGCACTAGTTTACCTTTCATGGCAGTTTTACTAGAAGGCTAGGAAGTTTTTCTCTGCGAGATTTATATTTTATGGAATTTAACGAGTGAATCAACTTCACATCTGCAATATGTCGTTGTTGTAAATCTTTATTTTTCTACGCAACATCATGAACGTGGCATGCTTGATCAATCGCATTTATTGGATACTCTCCAGGTCTTGGTTGGTCTCGTTCGTCAAGTCGGGTATCAAATCGAGTTCCAGGACCACAATAATTATATCCAGGAAGATGTTTCTCGTCAGGATACTTAGCCCATGGAGCTCCTGGTAATTTTCTTAATGAAGCAGCGATATCTCCACCTGTTTTATTAGAGATAAATCTGTCTTTTTTGCACCACATTTCACACACTTGCCTGCAAGTGCAAGCTTTTAATTTTTTGTAATTATTGTTGTTAATCCACTTGTGGGGGTGGGTGCTCTGCATCGAACACAATATAAATCCATATTATTTATTATATTTCTGCAACATGGATATCACTGATTTCTCAGCGACACGAAAACAAGAGCCAGTCGAGCATCAGCCAACGCTACCAAATTCTATCAGAGCAATTATTATAGGCCCATCTGGGTCTGGTAAGACGCAATTGTTGCTTAATCTGATAATGAGATGGCTCAAGTGGGATAAATTGCATTTATGGCACAATCTATAGATGATCAGAGATGCTACGATGTGCTTAAAGATTTTAATAAAAATGCAAAATTGTTGGACGAGGAAGATAATGATATTATTGACTTTATCACCGATATTGATGACGCCCCATCTGTAGATGACCTCGATGGATTTATTAATAATCTCGTAGTTTACGATGATGTGATGCTGGACAAACAATCAAATCCAGCGAGGATATTTTCTCGAGGCAGGCACAAAAACACTGATGTTATATAAGTTACTTAGCGATATACACAAATACCTAAAGTGATCAGAGATAACTGCAATGTTTTAGTTATGTTTAATGGAGCCGATATACATACTCTGCGAAACATTCATCAGACTTGGTGTTCAAGGATATGGATATGATTAAGTTCAAAAACTTCTTTTCAAAAGCACATGCTACCCGACACGGATTTATCACAATAAATTTTCATGATCCTCGGTCGCGATATCGTGTAGGTCTCGATAAAATTTTCGGTTAAGAGACAGCAGCAGGGAGGGTGACGACAAATATTGAGTGGGCGGGTGGGTAAACAAACACGCATAAAAATTTGAAAAGACAAACGTCAAAGATAAAGTGACAAAATGATATAACCCAATTAGGGCAGTCTTGGTCGGTTAGAAGTTTTGGTTTGACGGTGTTGACCTTATATTTTCGTTTTTCGCAGGAAGCTTTTTTTTTCGCGAACGGACCCTCCTAACCTTTGTAGGGTTCACCCTCCCTGCTGCTGATATTTACATTTGTTTAAAACATGATATTCCTCATTATGCCCCAGGTACGTTGAGCAGTTCGCGCCTGCATTTAAGGAATTAAACCTACGATTTTATCCGAGAAAATGGCGCTGTTATAAATGTTTTCAAGCAGCAGATGCGATGTAGAACTGAAAAGGTTGTTTCCTATCTCTGGATAATTCATGATTATTAGTAATTTCCCATACTCTGAACATAAATATCTTAAGAGTAGATTTTCAAATTTCCTGAAAAGAGGGGAAAAAACAAACAAACAAATAAGACCAGTAGTGGTCCAAATAGAGCCTACATCGGTATGCCATATATCAGCGGTACATCAGAAATCCTAGCCAGAGTATTCAGACAACATGGGATCAACGTATATCGCAAACCATATAACTCTTTAAGACAACAACTTTCACATCTGAAGGATAAAACAGAAAATATAAAAAGTATGGTATGGTTTATTATCAAATGTAGTGTTTGTGAGAATGACTACATCGGGAAACAGGCATGGAGTTAGCAACAAGGGATAAAGAACACAGTAGTGGAGAGTCTTCGGTAATAACATCGTAACAACAAGGGACATTCCATCATTCCCAGACAGACCAAGTTCAACACGTCAGAAGACAACACATCGAAAAGAAAGGTGAATGAGGCGATTAAAATACGACAGCGGAGGCCATCACTAACAGGGACAAGGAGCTTTAATTACCAGGCTCCTAATATCACGTGACCATCATACGTCTCAATATTATATAGTCGCTGATGAAATCAGTGTGACATTGCCGAAATTTCTAACTCTTAAGGTCTTTATTCTCTGAGTATGGGAAATTGTTGCCGTATATACTCGCGTATAAACCTGTTCGCGTATAGGCCGACCGCTCCCCACAAACTGAATAGGTATAAACACTAAAAAGTGCATGATCCGCGTATAAACCGGCCGAAAAGTCCGAGACGACATCACAAGATGCACGCGGTAAGTTCTAAATGCATTTATTTAGGCAAGCTTACAACTTTCTCGGGGTTGGCATGTAATATTATTACATAGAAATGGTATAATTTTTTTCTTGAAAAGTCAAGAAATTCATTTAATATATTTTCTGTTTTCTTATTGGTTTTGCCTAATTCAGATTTGTGTATAACTTGCTCGGACGATGACAAGAATTGATCTTTCGCGGGTTGCTGTAACACTGCCTCTCCCTTCTGACTCGATTATTGTTTGTTTATGCGTTATTGCGTTCGACTTTTTATACCAGTGCACCAGTAATTATGTTTTTATTTTGCCTTGAAATTGTAAATACTGAACTCATTAAAATATTATCCCATTATGACAACAATGAACAACAAATAGGGTTTGATTCAACGCTAGTAATTAGGCTAGTGAGCGTATTTACGTAATGGCGCCACTGCATGTACATTGTAGGTATGAACACGCGCTGAATGAAGTACATTCCGCTGAATGAAGAACACACCCTGGATTCCAATCATGGGCACCACTGCAGTAAACTTTAATGATAAATCCAAAATACAGTAATGAAGTTTCAGAAATAATGCTTCGAAAATTATGGTAATACCGTAAAAAGAAACTGAGTTGTAGTTTGCTTTGATGTAAGCGACCTTACATCCCATTTTACAAAACTACGACAATCTTGCTAACACTAGTACATTACGGAGTGAAAGGCAATTACACGTCAAAGAGGTATAGTTCCTTGTCAAAATTCTCTCTTAACCCAAGCCAGTTTCAGGGTTTTAACGATTAACTGGCCTGTATTGCTGTCGGAAAATAAAAGACAAATCCGCCAATTATAAACAAAGGAGAAGCCGCAACATCCAGCTTTCAACTGTGTGAAAAATAAGATTTTATTCAGCTAAACACCAAAGTAAAACAGATTGATGATGATCTTAGTTTATTAATATTCAGAATTTTAGCTTTTATTATTACCATTGTTTCATGAACATGTAACAATTATGCTGGCTGTGTACCTTTTCATAAAGATTACTTTAATTTGTAGCATCGCTTATATCAATGAAAGATAATACCTCGCGAGGGCGTGAATCAAAGTAAATGAAACAGCTATTACCGACTAGGTGAAGTGTTATCTGGAAGAATGCGATTTGGTCGAAAAAAAAATGAACAAAGCAAAATCTGCATCTAATATGTTTGTGAATAAGCAAGGATTAAATTGACGCAAGGCATGATTTACATTGTGTAAGTACTACACATTATAGTACAGCCTGGTCTCCCGGTAAGAATTTATTTGCCTTTATATAATTTCATAAGCACATGCAAAATAATAACAAAAGCAACCATAGAAGTTTACAACAGTTTACTGTTACGACCATGTAGTTTAATTACTTGTGTGTTAAAATTTGAATTCTTTTTATTTCATTTTTGTATCATTATATTTTATTATGATGATGATTATGTTCACGAGATCTGATATTTTTGAAAGAAACATCGTGTTTATTTAGAACGTAAATATGACTCTCGGCTTTAGTAAGCATTATTTTAGATTGCCGACTGGATAAACAACCGGCGGAAACGATTGGTTGTGGACAAGGTCATTTCTAAGCATATGTGATTACATCGTGTACTGCGATTGTTAGATGATGAAATAACCACGCGCTCTTCGTGCGCGTGCATGAAATGACGTATTAGCTCGGTTTTTAAACACTTAGGTCCCTGTGAAATAGTCAGAGTCGTTCTTATACCTTGAGAAGAAGGTATTATTTTTCTTGTGCTGGAAAGAGTTTATTTTTATTTACATCTGTTGAGCTCGAGATGAGTCTTGTTATAGATGACAGCTATAGGAGTTCATCTACTTTTTAAATAATAATTTATTTTTCCCTGGAGAATTACACAAGTGGTTTAGGACAAAAAAAATTCAGTGAAATTCATTCTAAATTGGAATAGTACAGTACAAATTGTGGTTCAACGTGAAATTCTGGACATTTGTGTAAAGACTTCACCTGACGTCATCACCCTCCATCTTGGAACGTCATCAAGATTCGAACCTGGATTCAGTTAAAATTATTTAGTGATAGGACTAGGATAAATGTTTGGATTTTCTTCACAAACCGTAAGTCCTATTTCATATTTTCACCTTTTCACCGTGTTTTCTAGGAAAATAAATTATTTTTGTTAAAACTTACAAAGCTTGTTGTCTTCAGTCTTTTCTTTTGTTACTTTTGAACGAGCCGATACGTAATATTACTAAGTGCTGGGACACCGAGAATGTATTTGTTGCACATGCATATCCGTCTTAGGACATGGAAAAGATTAGTTTTTTTGTGTCCCAAGATTTTTAGCCATTATGGTAGTCAACAAAAAAAATCTTAAAAACCTGCAAGTTTAGACCTTGACCCGAGGATAAGCCGACCCCCCCCCTTCTTCCATGCCTTCATTTTTTTCTAAATTATTTGTCTTATACGCAAGTATATACGGTAATGATCAAAGTTGAGATGTAGTTCACCGTTTTTGAAAATCTCTATAAATCCGTAAATTTTGGATTCCAATTTCTTTGAACACTTTAATAAAAGAGTTCCTCCTCTTTATTTGTTTAATTTTTAGAAGTATTATAACTAGACACAGCAATTATTGGACGCAGACGACACAGGTTTTACCGAAATAGACTATTCTAAAAACCAGATATGGACAGCGAAAAGTCTTATTGCTTGTTTGCATCGGAAGCTTCCGTTTGCGTTGAAACGCCAATAATTCGACGGTGTTAGGGACCACTTGACGACAATCAGGTTAGAGATTATGAATCAATGAATGAAAAGAACAAGTTCTGAGCATTTTTATATCCTTGATACTTTTCATGTTTAAGTAGTATACATATATGAGGTTCCCCTCTCAGAGACCCCCTACCCCTCCAAAACGTTATACGTTAAAATTTTTGTCAGCAGCCTTTTTTAGCTCAAAATGATGACTTTCATATGATAAGGCTTTTCTAACATATTTCTGACAAAAATTTTAACGTATAACGTTTTGTCGGGGTAGGGGGGTCTCTGAGATAGGAACAACTCATATATGTATACTACTATTACAGTCTCTTATACTTATCAGCAAAATAATGTTATTATTTATAAAGTTTAGACAAAATTAAGAGATTGAAAATATTATATATAATGTATCACTATAATCCAATCCGACATGTTGGATTTGATCTGACAAATAAATAAATTTTGTAAGAGATTTAATTCAATCAAATCAGCCTCAAGTTATACTGGTATAAAACCTAAAATAATAAGCGATTGTATTAAAAAAGTTGGATATCATATATCACCAAAATATGGGTCAGTTGGTTATTCGCGACTGAAAATGACGAACGAATAAGAGGTTGGGCAGATGATGTGATGACATTTATTGACAATATAGTTGATATTTTATTTGATAACGATATTACTAAAGCTGTACAAAATTAAACATCTACTGTTGTAACCCATATTTTATGATAATCTTTTTCATATCTGCTGACTCTCATTGGCAGACTATCTGTTAACATACTGTCAATAATACGGAACTCGCGTATTAAATCATCCATATCAAATTTTATACCCCGCAAATAAGATCGTATTTGATCAAGTAATTTTTTATAGGTGATACTTGCTGTTTTACAAGCATTTTATTTAATCGCAAGACGAGGCTCAATTTTTTTACACGCTGTTCCAAGAGAAACACCGACACCAGATATTATTAACAAAAACGGGTTTAATGATGTTCCACTTGAGATTATACCAGAGCTAGTCATTAGCAGAGGTAAATATGATATCACTCGAAGTATTCTGTTATAGCATTTGTAACATTTTTTCACGCACCAAAGTTTTTATGATAATAACTGTAATATTGCATTAGAGCGTCCACATCTTGTTTTGGAATTTTTTCTGAAATATGATTAAAATCAACTATATTTTTTTTCATTGTATAATATTTGTTTACATATTTTATACAATAGTGTCAGTCCCTGTGTTTGATTTATTATACTTGAAAAGTTTCAGCTATGAATTCCAGACACCACCAGTAACGTCTCGGGGGCATTTCCGTTGATGTCAACGTAAATGTTTCTTTGATGTTCTTATTTAGCATCACCAGTAGAGGATTATAATATACATTCGGTGATGATGAAGTGGCCGCAGTAATTTCCAAACCGTACACGGATAGCCTGTATAACCCAGTTACTTCTGCGGTATGTTCGAGAGTGTTATCTCTCGATGTCCATGTTGATGATCCTGATGCTACTGTGTACACAAGAGAACGAAACGTGTTCTGGTGAGGAATTTTAGTAAGTAACTCTGTTATTAGATTTGTTTTTTCAACAATATTAGGAATTCCCCTAACAATATCGTTGATTTTTGTGTTAACGTCAGCAATATTAGGAATTACCACAATAATGTCGTTTAGTTTTGTGTTAATGTCAGCAAGTTTAATATCTACAACCGCTGGACTTCCAAAAAATTCATTAATAGATTTGTTTATATTTCTACAAAAATTCAGGAACGTTTGTATGTGATTGGAAAAATCAGTTCTAAATGCGTTAATTCCATCGTTGATTGTTGTTACTGCTGTTACCGTCGGAATGTTGCTATCGTCGACGTATTTTTTTGTTGCTGCGTCAAAATCTGTTTCTGGTGTTCTGAGGTTATTAATACCATTACTGTTCATATTGAGAAATGCGCGCATTATACCACCGCGCACTAACACATACTTAGATTCTTGATCGTCGACGTATTTTTTTGTTGCTGCGTCTGATTCTGCAGATGGGTCTCCAAGGTATGTAATTTTTTTTCCTGACATGATAATATTACCTGTAACTGTCCCACCTATTTTATCAAGTTTGTTATCATCAACATACTTTAACTGCAAATAACTTACCGCATGAGTTTGATTTAAGTTTGCTGGTGGATACCTGGTCTCCAAATTTATAATTTTTTTTCCTGACATATCTAAGTTGCCGCTTAAAGTTCCACCAGATTTATCTAGTTTATTATTGTCGACTAATTTAAGTTGTGCATAACTAACAGCTTGTGTATTAACGACATTTATTGGCGGATAATCTGCTTCTAACTCTAGTACTCGTTGATTTGACATAAACAGGTTTCCCGTCATTGTGTCGCCAGTTTTTTTTAGATAGCCTGATAAATCAACCTTGCCGTCTGTTATACTTTCAGTTTTTGACGTTGAATCTCCTAATAATGTTCCAAATTTTGAATAATAGCTCATTATTTATTTATTGTCTGACAATTTTTTTTATATAGCATAAAATTATGTAACAACAATGGCAAAATCATCGATATTAAATTTTGATACAGAGCGGTTAGTAAAACATAAAGATAACAATAAACTTCCAGATTGTCATTATCTTATTGTTGGAAGAAATGGATCGGGCAAAAACAAACTTACTTATGAATTTATTTCTAGGAGATAATTTTAACTACGATCGCGTTTATATTTACACGATTAACCCACAACAAGATAAGTACGAGCTACTTAACAATTATAATGACAAACTTCGTGATGATCTTGAGGCTGGCGAAGATTTTTTTTATTATCAAACAACCAGAAGAACTTGTTCCAGTTAATCAACTTGATTCGTCCGAACACCAGATAGTTGTTTTTGATGATATTCCGCTAAACAACGAGGAAATGAATAAAATAAGATCATATTTTTCACTGTTGCGAAATAAAAAATGTAATTCTATTTATCTCGCCCAAGGTTTTTATAATGTTGACAGATTTATTAGACGAAATACTGGTTGTTTCATATTATTTCCAGGACTTGACAATGTTGACGTTAGAAATATCGCGAACGAGCAATGTGGCGATGTAACAAAATTTAAATTTATTGAATTATATCATCAAGCAACGGCAAATAAATATGACTTTTTTTTCTGTTTGATAAATTAACAAACGATACGAGTAAAATGTTTCGATGTTGTATTGAAAAATATCTACAGTAATTTTTATACAAAATAGTATATTATTAATGGAAAGATAAGCAAAGTACAGAAAACATATAGAAAATCTAAAAAAACTTGCACAATCTCAGGCAAAATGTAAGCAGCAAGTACAGCAAGCACGACGTGGCCAAGTGGTTGCAGCAGAAACAACAGCCGCCACTCTCAAACCAGTTACTGAAGCTTTACTTGGAAAACAACCTGAAACTACACCACTATCAGAAGAAGAACTTAAAAAATTACAAGAAAAAGGTTTACTTGGACTAGTTAAAGAACAACAAGAAGCAGCTGCTGGAAGAATTATTGCTAGATCTGATGCGAAGAAACTAAGATTAGCTGAGTTACTTGTAGCAAATATAGCTAATCCTGCTGCAAGACGAACTGAACTAAGAAGGTTGTTGAATAATCTACTGGAACTTGAACAATGATTAGCAACTCATATAATAGTTGGACCGATTGAAAGAAGGTTAGAACAAAAAATGAAAAAATCAGAAGAAATGTTAGAGGATATTTTTGCTGAAGAAAAAGCTAAAAAAGAAGCATGGAGAAAAGAACATGGATTAGATGTTCAAGACAAAGAAAGATTTGACTCTAATTTAGAAAATATAAATAACCAAATAGGAGATAATGAGTATAAAAATTTTGATGAAAATATGGTTTTAAAGCTGTGAGAGTACGAGATGTTAAAAAAGCTGATTACGAATCCGAAGAAAAAATTAAAGAGCTAGAAAAAATAAAAGAAGAAAGTAAGATACATCTTAACTATGTAAAACTAGAAAATGAAAACTACTACAGCAGTATTGACATATATCGACATTGGATTATTGCTGATCTTTATATCAAAGTTATTAGTAGAATAAAAGAAAACCGATACGAAAATGCTAACCATAATTTGAGTACCGAGGCAAAGAAACTAGATGAAAAACGTATGAAGGCTGATACAGTTGTCTCAAGGGATATGGATCCTATTGAAAGGCAAATCGAATTAAGTCGATTGGTTGATGATTATGAAGAACTTGATAGAAGGTTAGCTGAAAAAAAAAGCAGGAACTGGAGTTAGAATATTTTCATCAGTTACTGAAATGATTTGCAGATTAATGCTATTGATATCATCAAAAGAAGCTGGAAATGTTGGTGCTGAAATTGACAATGAAATTATTGACATACTTGATAATTTGAGATCAGAAAATTTATTAACATCTGACGAATACAAAACTTTACATCGTGATTTGATATAAATCGCGGCGATTTAATTTTATAAAAATATAATAATAAATGTCAGCAACATTATTACTAGACTCTAGCCAATCTGATAAAGATAGCGCAAATTTTTATGTAAAGTATATTCCGCCAGTAGAACTAGATCGTGAAAAATAATATGAAATTGGACTAATTTCCTGTACTTGCTGGAATTCTATGGCTAATGTAAGAACTGGAGTAAATGTTGAATTTACATTTGGTGTTAGTGATCAACCAATTTCCATGTGGAAAAAATTTAAAATTCCACAAGGAGCTTATAACATAACTGATTTAAATAAAATAAGAAAAGAACTTATAGCAAAAAATAAAGGTATAGCTGATAATTTTGAGCTTACACCAAATTATAATACGTTACGCGCTAGAATGAAATTAAAAGATATGATAGTTACTTTTCTTACAACGATAAATATCGCACCACTGATAGGATTCGAAAATAGTAATTATATTGCTTATAAAGAACCTGTTACATATGATGGTGAAAATCCAGTAAATATAACTGATGTAAACGCAATATTGGTAAATTGTTCTATCACCTCTGGATCTTACTCAGCCTTAGGTAGTAAAGGATAAACGATATATAGTTTTTCACCAGAAGTTCCACTGGGATCTCTTATGCAAATTAGTCCACGTCAGGTTATTTATTATCCCTTAAACGTTGAAAATCAAATAACAGAAGTAAATATGCAGTTGACAGATCAGTCTGGACGAGAACTGGATCTTAATAATGAAATTGTTACTTATTATTTACACCTACGCGTTGTGTAGGCGCGAACAATAGTAAACATATTTTCTAAAATGATTTCGAAGTAAAATTATGCAACCTCAGATATAATGAAACAGAGAAAAAAAGTTTATCGAAGAAAAATAGTTGGAGGATTTTTGGGAAATATATTTGCTAAAATTATAGAAAATTCTCCAGGAATAGCTCATAAAGTTGCACCAATTGCACTTGACGCGTCAAAAGCTTTTGCAACTGGAGCTGCATCTGCTGCTGGAACTGCCGTGGGGCAAAAATAGCTGATAAAATAAAAGGCGATCCACAACGTGGTATACCGACAATCAAACAAGCTATTTCAGAAATCGCACCAACAAAAGAAACTCAACGCGCAATGATAACAACGACAAAAAAAAACTTTTATCACCACGAGGAGAACCAATTATACAAAAATTAATATCTAAAGTAACAACACCGAAATAATTTTGTATAACCTAATAAATAAAAAAATGTCTGTAAAATATTATCTCGATTTAGTAGAAACTTATGACACAGACGACACAGTAACAGAATTCGAATACGTTGAATATCTTGATGAAAATTCTAACGAACCTAATAAGGCTGGCGTTAGAACATTTAATACTCGAGACGAGGACGTATTTCTACTGCCTCATAAAGCAATGTTGGATGTTCGTGGCCAGATTATGACAGCACCTGCCGCACCTGCCGCTCCTGTCGTAATTGCAGTTGGAAGAGAAGTAGCTCTTTTAAATGACGGTTGGTGTTTATTTAAAGGTGCTCGATATCAGCTGGCCAATCAAACTGTCGAAGATATTTCAGGTCACTTACAAGTTGCAAGTACAATCTTAAATATTATTTCGTTTTCCGACGATTACTCCAAATCAACTGCAACTAATATGATGTGGTTTAAAGATACTGGAACTGGTGGTGCAGGTATTGTTGCATCAGCTGAATTTGTTTCAGGAGGAGTAGATATTTTAGTTGTTGTGGCTGATGCTGCAGCAAATGCTGTAACTGTAAGAAAATTTCTTATTGCTAATGCAGTTATGCTAGGTATAGACGCACCAGCTGCAAACGCTAATGCAGACGCTACAAGAACCTCACTTATTGCAGCTTGTAATAATCTTAGTGTAACACCACCAGGTGCGGCAGCAACCGGCACTGAAATGTTAGCTCATGTTAATAACATAATTGCTCATAACAGAAGAAATATACATTACAATGAGGGTTATACTAGGAGAAAGGCACTTGCAGCAGGATCACATCAAATTACAATGATGCTGCCACTAAGTACAATATTTGGCTTTTGTCGCGATTATAATAAGGTATTTCGTGGAGTTAAACATACGCTTATTTTAGATCGATCAGAACAAAACGACTGCCTGTTTAGATGTGGTGGAAATAATGCACAATTTGTCATAAACAAACTTGCATTATGGATGCCAAGAATAACTCCGTCTATCACTAAAATGGCGGAATTAAACGATATACTGGAAAAACACACAAACAGAATTTATTTTCAGCAACATAAAATATATCAAACAGCAGTTCCGAATACCACCGACTACACATGGCAAGTCACAACAACATCAAGTGAACAAAAGCCACGGCAATTATTTGTTGTATTTCAGAGACAAGCTCGACGTAATGACCAACAACAAAATAATGCGATATTTGATAGCGCTAATGTTAGACGATTATATGCTAGAATAAATTCAAAGCAACACCCAGAGCGAGCGATAGGATGCAATTTTGCAGATGACGCTAATAAAAATATTACTCGACCGTACATGTATTTACTCGACACACTGCAAAAATATCAAGATGTTGGAGATGGATCTCAGATATCAGTAGAGGAATTTCGTACACTTTATCCGATATTTTATTTTGATGTTAGCAAACATAGCGAGCGAGCTGTAGACAGCACAGCTGATATTAAAATTACTTGGACACTAGGAGCAGCTCCAGCTGAACCATTTTATGCATATGCGTTAGTAATAAGCGACAGATTTGTTACAATTGACTCTGTCGGAGGTAAAATGTAGTCCAAGTTTAATCTGTAATCGTTATATAAGATGACAAAATATATTGCAAAAGAAATATATTTGACTGATGGTCAAGTTAAAAAATTAGCAGCTGCTGTTGCAAAGAAAAGACAAGTATCATTAAAGGTCAACCCTAACGCAAAAGGTACTTTAACAAAATTAAAGATAACCAAAAAACAAGTAAATAAATACGAGCGCAAAAAACCTTTTGTTTTAAATTTAAGTGCTGCACAAATAACTGCAATGGCAAAACATGGCGGCTTCTTCGGTCCGGCATTATCTGTAATGACCAGAACGTTAATACCTAAAATTTTGCCAGTGTTAGGTACATTAGGATTAGCAGCAGCGTCTGGAGCAGTATCTGGCGCAACGAAAAAGGCAGTTGAAGGTAGTGGTATAAAGAAAATTTCCGTATGAATATCGATGGCAACAATTTTATGTGATTGATAAATATAATGCCTAAAAGAAAGACAACGACGAAAAGAAAGACAACGACGAAAAAAAAGAGACATGACAGAGGCGAAAAGGTGGATTTATTCCAATAGCCCCGTTACTAGCAGGATTGGCGGGAAGTCTATTGCCAAATCTCTTAGGAGTAGGGCGAGGACTAATGTTGCCAGGAACAAGGAGATAAAGTCTGCGTTAAGTAATTTTGATATACTTAACAAACTAAAAAAAGTAAAAAATTTCAGTGGAGTTGATTCTAAAGATGAACTTATGGCGATTGCACCGACTCTAGGTTCGTGCGTTATAAATATACAAGATTTTAATGACGGATCTGGCACACATTGGATAGCTGTTTATGATAACAATTATTTTGACTCGTTCGGAATTCCACCAAGTGACGCAGTAAAAAAATATATGAGTAGAATGCAAGATACGAAGTCTCTAGAGACGAAGTCTCTTACGAAAATAATAAATTATTCGTCTAATCAAATTCAACCAGTTGAAACTTCTGCCTGTGGATATTATTGGGTAATGTCCATTAAACAGATGACCGAAAATCCAGATTTTTTAAAGTTTATTTTGCAATTTGACAAACAACCTTCTCACGCTAATGATGAGATTGCATTAAATTTTATCTAAACTCACTGATATACAATGTCGACATATTGTCTTAAGTGTAAAACTAAAACAGAAAATAAAGATGAAAAAACAGAAAAAACAAAAAATAATAGAATAATGCTGAAAAGTATTTGTGCAATCTGTGGAAGAAAAAAAGTATGTTTTTATCAAAAACAAAGTTGTCCCGAGCGGGTTATCCAGAAATTATTTTAGTAGACGACTAAATAAATAATGACATGCGACTGCGAGTGCGGTATAGATTTGTGTCTCAAGCAAAATAAAATTGTTACATATTGTCAGAAATGTAAAAACAGAGAAATAATTGGAACAGGTATAGGTATACATAAATTTATTGGAAAATTGCCGAAACCAAAAGGCGGTTGGACATTGCCAGGCCATAAATATACTGGACCTTATAATCCTCTTGATAAACAACTTGACGAAAACGATAATCCACTGCCAGGACAAGAGACTTACAATCAAGTTGACGCAATAGCAATGCGCCATGATATCTGCTACAGAGATATTGATCTTCCAGAAAGCGAACAAAATAAACATAGCTGCGATAAAGTAATGTTAGACGAACTTCGTGATATGAAACCTGTAAATATGCGAGAACGTGTTGACCGAAGGCTGGTCCAGGGTTTTATTGGAGAAAAATATAAACTCGGTCTCGGTAAAAAAGAATTATGTGATGATCTTGCCTTATAGCTACACAGACCTAAAACAAAAAGTTTCCGTGACGTAAAGTTGTCGCAAATGCCGTTGATGACATCTGGGCGATAGATTTAGTTGATGTTTCAAATCTAGCCCAATATAAAGTTGGCGCTGATGGCGCTCTAAAGAGATATCTTTTTAATGTTGTAGATGTTTTTAGCAAATACGCATTTAGTATACCCGTTTCGGACAAAACAGGAACATCGATAACTGATGCGCTAAAACAGATTATTGTTGACACGGAAAAAACCCAAATAGAATCTGGACTGATCATGGAGCGGATTTTTTAAATAAAAAATTTGAACAGTTTTTAGAGCAAAATAACATTAAAAAATATGTTACAGGAAATGAGGGAAAAAGTGTCATCGTCGAGCGATTTAATCGCACGCTCAACGAAAAAATCCACAAGTATTTGACAGCTAAAAATACGAGTAAATATATTGACAATTTACAAAACATTGTTGACGAGTATAATAACACGAAACACAGATCCATTTCGCTAGGCAAAAGTAAAATGTCGCCTAACGATGCGATTGCAAATCCAATATTAGCAAACGAAAACATGTACCGACGACACAAATTTAAAGTTGGTGATAAAGTTAGAATTTCTTTGACGAAAAAAACATTTGAGAAAGGGTATACTCATAACTGGAGTGAAGAAGTATTTGTTGTTGATAAAGTACTTTAACAATACCAGTTACATACTCGTTAAAAGATTTATTAGGTGAGCCTATAACTGGCAGTTTTTACGAGCAAGAACTTCAGAAAACAGAACAAGATATATTTGTTATTGAAAAAGTTATTAAAAAGCGCGGCAACAAAAGTTTAGTCAAATGGCGTGGATATGGCGATAAATTTAATAGTTGGGTACCAACTAAGTCGATCTCATCGACTGTGATTTCATCGACAGAATAATATTATTTTAAATTTCTTCGTATTTTATTAATACTGACTTACATTTTACTGGTTTACGTAAAGAAATTAAATGTAATTTTCTTGCATCATCGACTGGTATTAAATTAAATATTTTGACAAAAATAAAATCGTATTTTATATTTCTTTGTTGTCCAGCTATTTTTACGTTTAAAAAGGGTTTTATAAGTTGCCAAAATATTTGATGCTCGGCAACAGTAAAATTAAATTTTATTATTTTTTTAGCAATATGGTACTTAACATCATATCGCCCAGTCGTTGGTCTGCTCAAATGTTTTTTACTAACAACAACATCATCTTCTTCTTCATACTAGTTATGCAAAATATCTTTTTCAGTATAACCAGCAAATCTATCATCAGTAATATTTTCTAATGTAAAATTTGAAACTGAAACAAAATCTCCCGAATACAGTTCAGCCAGTCTCTCAATTAAGTTCATTATTATAATAATCTTTTATCTAATTAATAAATAATAAGATGTTCGGAGAAATAAAATATCATCATACAGTTAATATACTAAATCACAAAGAATTAGCTGAGGCAATTCGAAATTGTTTATTGGGACATAGTTTTTATTTTGTTGATGTTATGATAACATTAAGCGAAACTGATAAATTTTTATTAACAGCAGCAGACAAAATAAAACTCGATACAAATAAAATGATGACATTGCGATTTAATCGCGACGATGTTATGGAATTTAGTCATAACTGTCTCACTAGAAATGATATAGAAAATATTATTAGTTATCGTATCTAAAACTAAATCTATCAAATGCCATCATTGACGTTGCTGATTTTCTTTCACCATCAGCTACATCTTGTACTCGTCGTGTATCAATTTTATGATATTTTCCAGCAGCTGTTATTGATTTAAATTTTATTTCTTCAAAAGTTTCGAGATTTATTGAGATAACTGATTTTAGATTTTTAAAATTAGAACCATCAGAACCGGCTCCACGTCGACTATTTTCTTTTGGCGTAACCAAATCCAAATTTTCCAGACGATTATCGGTTTTAATTTTGTTAATATGATCGATAACTAAACTATTAGGATTAGTCCGTTAAAAGTTTCAAACACAAAACGGTGTGACATATAACCAACTTGGTTAGTTTTTATACCACGTACAATTACATGTAAATAACCAGTACTATGTAAATTTCCTAATACTTTTTTAGTTTTTTTTATGTCTAATAACTCCTTGGTCATTTGTCTCATATAAATCAAATACTGGGTGAGGTTGAAATTCATTTTGTAATGATACATTTTCAATATTATCTTCAGCAACTGCGCCATTAGCTCTGTATACTCGTTGTCATTCAGGAATATCGCCGCAAAACAAAGTATAAATAAAATCTTTTCTAAACATTTCAATTCTTTCTGTATCATCGCCTTTTACTGAAATTAACATACCAGCTGGTGTTGGTGTGCCAATAGATTTTTTATATTTTGTATTAATAAGAGAACCTAATGCATTTGCAGCATATAAGTTGTACATTGGGTGAACATGATAAGTTTCTTGCTCTTCCGCCGTCAGTGGTATATATCTCAAATTTTCTGTCATTTTACTACTAGTTTTTTTTATATTTCTAATTAAAAATCTTAAAAAAATTCAATTAAATATAAAATATTACTATATATATATAATGTTAAAATTGCGAGATATTGCTAAAAAGAACATTATCAAATCTGAAAAAATTGCTTCAGCATTTTCAGGTTATGATAACAGTTACAAACTTGATGGTCAAAATATTTTAGCAAATTTTAGCTCTACAAATTTATTTCATCTTTTACAACCTGTTATAGCTCAAGAACTTGCGGCTCATAAAAGTATCAAACTTATAGTCCAATGTCATACGATTTTATCAAAATTACACACTGTTGAAGATATACTTGACGTAATTTTTGAAACAAAAAGTTTTGACAGCGAAATTTCTGATTCATATTTAACAGCAAAATCGAGAAAAATATTAACTGGAAAAAACATTGCCATGGTTGCTGATGAAATACATCAAGAAATAAACAAAAAATTAGAAGAATTTGCTTCATTTGGGTCAGGTTGGATATTTGAAATGATAAAAGAAGTTTTATTTCACACAGCAAAATATAACGTACTTCGCGGTAGTTTGTACGTCGATCTCCCTCAAAAAATTAAAAACAAAAAATGCTGTATAAATGTCAAAAACAATGATAACAAATGTTTTCAATGGTCCATTTTATCTGCGATATTTCCAAAAGAACAAAATGCTGATCGCGTTAACAAGTATTTTCTGCACAAAGACGAACTAAATTTTTTAGGAATAACTTTTCCAGTAGCAGAAAATTATATACCAAAGTTTGAAAAACAAAACAGTATCTCAGTAAATGTTTTCGGACTAGACGAGAAAGAAAACGTTTACCCGAGATATATCTCAGAAAATGCTACTCAAAATACAATAAATTTATTATTTTATCAGGGACATTATTGTTGGATAAAAAACTTTAACGGCCTAGTTGGCGGACAGTATAGTAAAACTAAAAATAAAAAATATTTTTGTTATAGATATCTTCACGGTTTTTCTAGCGATGGAATATTACAAGATCATCTCAAATACTGCGTCAACGTTCAAAAAATAACTATGCCTAGCGAAAAAGAAAAAATATTAAAATTTAAAAATTATGATCATAAACTAAATATTCCTTTTGTTATTTACGCTGATTTCGAGTGTCTACTCGTTTCTGTCGTTGGAGTAGAAAATAATCCGAAAAAATCAAGTACCAGAAAAATACAACAGCATATTCCTTTCGGAGTAGCTTATAAAGTAGTTTGTTGCGCTAACGATAAATTTTCAACCCTGATAAAGTTATATAGAGGTGAAAATTCTGCCGTATGGCTATTAAAAAATTTAATAGACGAAGTTAATAAAATTTCTAACAGATTACTTAAAACAGCTCCGATGAAAATAACATCTAAACAACAACTCAATTTCGATGAGGCAGTTAATTGTCATGTTTGTGAAAAGTTACTGGTAGACTCCAACAGAGCCCGTGATAAGGTGCGAGATCATTGTCATTTGACCGGCCAATATCGTGGAGCAGCTCATAATAGTTGTAATTTAAAATTTCATGCTCCAGATTTTATTCCCGTAGTTTTACATAACTTTCGCGGCTATGACAGTCATATCATTGTAGATGCTTTTGGTGATGAAAATATTAAAGCTAAACTAAAATTAAATAACGTAATAAAATGTATTCCAAATAATTTTGAAAAGTATATGTCAGTGACGCTCGGTAAATTACGTTTTATTGACAGTCTGCAATTTATGGCAGCATCATTAGATGAGCTTGTAAAAGGTTGCAGTAGTTTCGCTAACCTAAAAAGTTGCTTCGGTGAAAACTATATCGATCTGACAAAAAAAAACGTATCTTTCCTTACGAGTATCTCGACGATTGGAGCAGATTTAATGACACTTCTCTGCCCGGCAAAGGTAAATTTTACTCGCTACTCAAAAACGAAAATATCACAGATGACGAATACAAATATGCACAAGATATTTGGAATAAATTTAGTTGTAAAACATTTGGTGATTATCATGATCTATATTTGAAAACAGATGTATTATTGCTAGCAGATGTTTTTGAAAGTTTTGGTCAAGCAAGCTACAGCAATTATGGATTAGAACCCTGTTGGTATTATTCCTCTCCAGGATTATCTTGGGACGCTCTACTAAAAACGAGTAAAATAGAACTGGATCTCTTAACAGATGTCGATATGTTTAACTTTATTGAAAAAGGTATCAGAGGCGGAATTAGCGTTATAACAAAAACATATGCAACTGCTAATAACAAGTACTTAAAAAATTATGATAAAAATCTCCCGTCGAGTTACATCATTTATCTGGGCACCAATAAGTTTATGGTTATGCAATGTCAGAACCAATGCCACATAGTGGATTTCATTGGATAACTCCAGATCAATTTCTTAAAGAAACTGAAAAAGATTTACCTAGAAAAATTAATATCGATTTTTCTGATATTTCATATTTTGCTGAAGTTGATCTAGATTATCCTAGTTCGCTACATGATCTACATAACTATTATCCGTTTTGCGCAGAGTCAATGACGATTAGTTATAGTTTACTATCGCCTGAACAACGAGCAACGACAACAGCAAAAAAATCGATTGTTAATAAGTTAGTTCCAAAGTTGTTAAATAAAAGAAATTACGTTATGCATTACAAAAATTTAAAACAAGCAGTAGATGCTGGACTAATTCTGAGAAAGGTCCATCACGTGCTAAAGTTTAATTAGTCGAAGTGGATGGCAAATTATATTGATCTAAATACGAAACGTCGTGCTGTGGCTAACACTGACTTTGAGAAAAACTTTTTCAAGTCGATGAACAACTCGGTGTTAGGTAAGACGATGGAAAATATTCGCAAGCGAGTAAATATTGAAATTATTAATGACATTAATCGCAGAAATAAATTAGTTAATGATGATGGTTTTGTTAGTATGAAAATATTTAATGAAAATCTTGTTGCAATACAACGACAAAAGACAAATTTAAAGTTAAATAAACCGATTTATGTTGGTGCAGCTGTACTTGATATATCGAAGTGGCTGATGTACGATTTTCACTATAATTTTACCAAAAAGCAGTGGCCAGATTCAGAGTTGCTATTTACTGATACAGATTCGCTAGTTTATAATATAAAATGTGAAGATGTCTATTAGGATATTTATAAACGCCGTGACCTATTTGACTTATCAGATTATCCAGTATGTAGTGGATTTCAAGATAATTTGAATAAGAAAGTTATTGGAAAAATGAAAGATGAATTTATGTTTATGCCGGTGAGAGAGTTTGTTGGATTAAGAAGCAAAATGTATGCTGTCCTATTAGATGACAATAAACTTACCAAGAAAGTAAATGGTATCCCTCGAGGATATGTGAAAAAGATGATGAATTTTGACGATTTTAAAGCAGCGCTAAACAATAGCGTCAGTTTTATCAAAACAAATGTTATCAGAACAAATCATCATAAACTTGAAACGAATACAATTATAAAACGTGGACTAAGTAATTTTGATGATAAAAGATATTGCAGGGACGGAATTAATACACTCGCACTTGGACATTATGCAAGTAATTTTGTCTAAACATCAGAAATAATGTTTGAAAATTTAACATTAGTCGATGGAGTTAATAGCAAAATTAAAAAAATAATCGTCAATAACCAGCAATTATCATTTGAATTTAACAATGAAATTTCAGGTATTTGTTTTAGTAAATTTGACAGAATCAAACTCTCCCTTATCAGATCAGACGATAGCAAATATTTTAGTTATCTCGAAAGTTTATGAGACGAGAGTGCACTAAAATATGGCAATTTTCATAATCCAATAAGCCAAAACCAGTACACAAAAATCAACATAGACCTAGATAGGTCGAAGGTTTTGCAAAAGGTAGTAAGTATCTTCTCAGTAAAATGGCAATGAAAGAACTATTTGAGTGTCGTCGTAAAGTATCTGGTAAAATTAGATTTTATTTATATAATCACGATAGCACATATTACTTGATATCAAACGTTGAGATATTATGTGTTGGTCAAGAAATATAACTCTGTATACCATATCTGTTTTTTAAAGGGAGATAATACTGTTCCAGCTAAGTTTAAAATCTTTTGCAGTTATCGAACATAGCAAATATACTGTAATATTTTGTTCGTATTTTTTGCTAATGAAATATAATAGAGTTGTAAATCTGATAGTATTTTAAGACCTATAAATCCTAGTAACAGTTCTGTATTTGCTAAAATAACTAGCAATTCTTTCTACGTATATAACATAGATTACTATGGATTCTCGCTCATAAGCTAAGTCCAACTGCGCAATACAGAATATTAATTATTTCTCTGCAGTAATGCCGTCTTCAGCCAGTATCCTTGACAACCGTCATTGAGCTGTCAAAGATAATATGGTCTCGATTCAGTCTATGTGTTTTCAGCTAACATTAGGATTCGTTTTTCTGTACAATATAAAATCAAAAATCATGTTTTTTCTCGATTTATTTATAATAATGTTTTTAGAATGAGATCTTTTAGTTTAGCTTCGACTTATATATAACGTCTGTGTATTTCATTCAGTCCACTCGTTAGTATCCCTGGAAACGGTCGATCTTATACAGTTCAGCCTAGCATTAGGATTCGTTTTTCTGTACAATATAAAATCAAAAATTATGTTTTTTCTCGATTTATTTATAATAATGTTTTCAGAATTAGATAATATAATGTAAAATTACGTGTTTTCAGAATCAGAAAATGTAATGCTGTTTGGTGCTATATAATAACTTTTTTAACATATATATAATAAAGTCCGGTGGCAGATTGCTAACGCGTTGGATTCTTATGCTCGAGGTCCGTGGTTCGATTCTCGTGACCAACAAATTGTCGGCGAGGGCGATTTTAATGCCAAAAAAAAATTCCTCCTATTTAGTGGGGCTTCAGCCAGCCCGTCTATGTTTCAATAGAAAATTTGTCCACTTTCCCACCATGTCAACACGTGGTGGGTGCACTTTTTGCACTCCCTGGGTTGATTATGGTGGGAGAGTGTGCAAATTTGTATTCAACGTAGAAAAGGCCCGTAGTACTGTCTTTAAGATAAGTTTATATGTAACTGTGTTGTCTTAGAGTTAAATTTCTTAGCATTAAGTTTATATGTAACTGTGCTGTCCTAGGATAAGTTCTTAGAATTAAGTTTATATGTAACCTTTGATCCTGCTAGGATGTCCTTTGGCAACCTAGGGGATCACATGGGGTTAAACTGTGCTGTCCTAGGATAAGTTTATATGTAACCTCTGATCCTGCTAGGATGTCCTTTGGCAACCTAGGGGGTCACATGGGGTTAAACTGTGCTGTCCGTAATTAAGATATAATCATAATCATATATATATAATCATAATCATATGTATATAATCATCTTCAAACAGTCCTCAGAGGGGACTATTATTTTTATATTAAACAAACATTTACAGCTTTAGTAATATCATTATCAAATAAAATATCAACCATATTGTCAATAAATGTCATCACATCATCTGCCCAACCTCTTATTCGTTCGTCATTTTCAATCGCGAATAACCATACTGATCCATATTTTGGTGATATATG
>JAECUM010011334.1:0-26636 GCA_016617855.1 Megalonaias nervosa | reverse complement strand
TATATATATATATGTATATATGTATATGTATATATGTATATATGTATGTATGTGTATGTGTATGTATATATGTATATATGTATATGTATATGTGTATGTATATATGTATATATGTATATGTATATGTGTATGTATATGTATATGTGTATGTGTATGTATATATGCATATGTATATGTATATATATATACCACTTTACGGTATAATTAGGGGATGATAAAAATATATCGTTGTAAACCGTCTCCATATATGCAATAATTCATATAATTAACTTAAGTTTCTTATGAATATTTGTGTTTTTCTTCCGACCAAAAGTATTTGGCAGATATTGCGATATTGCATTGATGTATTATTATCATCAAATTTTCTTTCATCATTAATGTATATATTTTATGACCATTCCCTATTCAAATATTTATTGGCTTTCTTTTTTGCTCATACTCTTTCCAGCTCCACGAATATTTCCATTGCTATACAAACTAGCGAGACCGTTAATAAGCGAAGACATGAGAAACAAAATATTTGTTTTGGGAGGTAAGACAGATTCAGTTGGAGAAGCTGTGGATAGTGTTTGGAGAAGCTGTGGATAGTGTTTGTCCTAATGTTATCAAAAGTTAAAAATTATGACACATTTTGACATATTTCTCTTTTTTATTCTCTCGTGCTTGATTTCTTTCTTCAAGGAAAACATTTTGTTGTGAAACAAATCCATTTACATTTTTCAAATGCAGGTTATAAAGGTAAATGTACGTGTTCTGGAATAAACTAAGTCCTATTACCTCCACCCGAAAACATTTGAATATTATAAATATAGCTAAAAAAGGTATATGGGGTCTACAAGTAAATATTCTCCCATCTAAATATATATTTAAAAAATAAGGCATGTAAATAAGTAATGAATTCAAATAGTAGCAACCAATATCGGAATCACGAAGCAATAAATAATGCAAGTAATATAATATATATGTTAAAAATACCTTAGAGTAATAATCTCAACTTTATCCTATCTTTTGTCCTCTTACTGAATAGAAATTCAAACAGTCATAGGGAATAGGAATTCAAATTTCATCGGGAATAGGAATTCAAATATCATAGGCAATAGGAATTCAAATGTCATATGGAATAGGAATTCAAATATCATAGGCAATAGGAATGCAAATATGGCAATTTCAGCAAAACTAGTGAAAGGTGAAATCTAAGTACTAAATTTGGCAAGTGCATTTGGATTTGGACGATTTTTACTTTCAAGTTTAAGTTCTTTATTTTTAGTCTTTTTCTTTATTATTTTAATCGTAAGTAGCCATTCAAACAGATTGAAGAATTAAGATTTTCCTACAGCTGACTGCAAAGAATTTCTACTGAAGCACATTGATTCCGACCAACTTCCAGCATATCTCGGAGGAACACTTACCGATCCTGATGGAAATCCGCGATGCGTCACCATGGTAAGTGCAAGACAAGTAAGGTTTTTTAAACGTATCAATACCATCCGCTTAGGCAATGTACAAAGTCAATCCAAACGTCTGTGCAATCAAATTTACCTTCCGAACTAAAATCAATACATATTCATCCTTTAAATCGACGACCAAAAGCAGTGTCTTTGGTGACGAATAACCACATATTTACTATTGGTGTCTGAGTAATAGATAGCTCAAATTTTTCTAATAAAAGAAAAAAATACATACTTTGTTCCCGTTACTGTAGAGGCTGAATTTGTCAACACTATTTCAGATTTATTTTTTCCTGCGGCATAAAATTAAAACCTGCGGCTAAGATTTACCCGTTTAAAATGAAACTGTGCTAACTGAACGAATACGACTTAGACGGTTATTAGCAAGCAGTCAAGCAGTTCCTGTGTCGTCTACAGACCCAGTGAAAAACGGGTTTTAATATAATGATCGTATTCTCATGCTCAGACTCGGACTAAACCAAAAGTTATGTGTTTGATTGGTTGAAACCAAAATGGCTGTTCAATCCAATATCGCAAAGTTACTTCAGTCTCCGAGTAAAGCACGGATGATAACCTAACGCCAATCTGATTAAAATCAGATCCCAGCTGTCCCACAGAAAATCTGGCAACGGCGCTTAGGGGTCGTGTTCTGGTGACCTTTGATTTAGACCATGGAAATACAGCTTTCAGAAATGTGAAAGTGAATTAAATCGTTTGGCACACATTGCAATACTGCGCAGTCTCGAACGCGAAGGTATAAGACTTCATCTGATTGGCTGCTAAAATTAGCGATTATGTTAATAACTTAAAGTCACCAGAACATGATCCCTAAACGGTCGCTGTCATGTCTTCACGTAGGACAGTGAAGATCTGATATTAATCAGATTGAATCAATCCTGTATCCGAGCCTATCGTCATCCTTCTCGTCCCACGTGTTCTCAGCTCGAAGTTTAACAGGGTTCCATGGCGATAGTTCTAATTTCTTTGTGACTAAAAGTCTAAAATGTGTCAAACTGGCAACAATTGATGTAACTGGAACCATAAATAATAATGAGGAAGAAAAATGAAGCGCATACTAAGTAGTGGGAAATGCCCCAAAACATAGAAAGTTATGAACGCTTGAAAAACATTCGACACGCCGCAAGATATTTTAGTTTAAAAATTGTCATGCATACTTGCTTTTGTCAAGGAATTTGTCATTCAAAATTGTATATGCATGTAGAACAATAATGAAAACTATTATTCTTGTTAGGAGTCATGAGATACCATTACAATTACTAAACTAATTTATTGGTGCTGTATGTACAGCGTATAAGACGATTACAACTGCAAACTGCAAACATCCAGATCTGCTGTCGCTTATTGCGCCGGCAGATATGGGTCTATGCAATTTGTTAGGAGTAATCAGTAGGACAAACACCAAAGACCCTGATGTACCAGCATGTTACACGAGTGGGGGAAGGACATTAATTAATAACTGCGACTACAACTATGTCTTTTACAGATATGCCAGGGAGGAGAAGTGCCGGAGAAGTATTATTTGGACAGTTCGGAACTTCTGCAGCACATGCAAGAAACCACCATTCCAAGGGGAGATAAAATCTTCATTGAATTTGAAGTAGGATGTCCTGGAAGTATCTTAAGGTAAACGATACTTGACAAATTTAAGGACATGACAGAAGAAACAACAGACAATTGCAGAAGCAAAATAGTGTAAAACAACTTATACGAAACAAAGCAACATTGAATTCGTCCATTTTTCTTATTTCTATACACGACAAGGTAACATAACATATATGGTATTACTTTGTCATGTCTGTTTTTGCAGTTACCTGTCCAAAACAGCCACTTTTAGATGAATTTATTATGAATTAAATTCTATTAAATAACAAATTGTCTTCAAAGGTCCTTACTTCAATTCCCAGAAATTAGGTATAAAGTCAGTTTTGACTGTTACAATTTATCTCTTGTCACGTACCGCTATCCTCCCAGCGAGAGATATCTGGATAAAGATAAAATATCTTAGTGCATACAATGAGCATATTAGTGTGCAGGTTTCGCCTATAAACACGAATATATGTATGGATTTTGATCACTTTTGTTATGCAGTCTTATTTAATAACATTTGTTTGGTGTGGTTTTTAAATTTTGCTTTATTAAAGTTATTTTTACATCATGTCTCGTCCTGTGTTTTCTAGGTGGGAATTCAAGACCGAAGATCACGATGTTGGATTTGGTGTCCTCCTAAAAGATGGACAGAAAAATGTTCCCATAGTTCCAGTTAAGCGTGTCAATAGCCATCTTGTGGCAGAGGACGGCAGCATAGTGTGTGATATGGCAGGCACATGTAAGCCACACTCGTTTTATTTATTGTCTCGCTTGCGTAAGTTTAGCAAGAAATATTTATCACTTCTTTGGGGTCAGGATAACGGCGGCGACGTGAACGTTGAACGTCTATTAGACCTTTTTCTTCAAGTTATTGACAACTCTGTTACCGTGGGATACATGATATAAAACTACGCAGACAAGTCAGCGCATTCCACGGAAACAGATTTTGTAAAGATATTTCTTTCTTCTTTTATATAGGAAAAACAATTTGTCCTCATTCTCTCAGAATTTAATCCATTCTTTTTTAGGTTTATTTCGTTTGCTTAATCCTAATCTTGATAAATTCTAGCAGCGGCGATTCCAGATACTATTACAGACATTTCGTTTACTTCACACACAAAGTATACATAGGTTTGCATAACACATCGCAAATTACCAGCATAACACATCGCAAATTACCAATTATTTTACATAGTTTTACATAACACATCACAAGTAACCGATTATTTTAAATAGTTTTGCATAACACATCACATGTAACCAAGCGTTTTACATAGTTTTGCATAACACATCACAAGGAAGCAATCGTTTTACATAGTTTTGCAGAACATATTGCAAGTAACCAATCAATTTTACAAGGCCAATAAAGTTCAAGTGGATTTATTGGATAATAGTAAATCACAAGAGTGTAAATAAATTAATGGACATAGTTCCCTCACTAAACACGAAAATTTCCACATAAAGAAATTGTATTTAAATTCATCAAAGACATATTTAACTTTTAACTTTTCAAGGAACTTAAAATAATCGAATATAATTAAATGCCGCCATATACTAACGGATTCTTTGGAAATTACTTATGTACAGAATTCTCCAGCACATCGACATGGATAGTGGTATTAATTGGTGAATCAGATAGGCACAGTCAATGAAAGTTGTGTATTGATATTCAGCTAAAATATTTGTTAGAAAATACATTCTACATATTAAAACGTATGTCTCATTTAATTCATCATTCAACCATATAATATATGAGAAGGTTGCATTTGAATTTTTCATTCACTTTCATTTTGAATTGTAAGGATAGATTTTAAGTAAAAATAATAGCACCATTAGTTTGAGAGATATATTATTTTCTTAGTTTTTTTCTTTCTTAAATGCCTATCAGATACTTATGAAAATGCTGCATTCAACGTTTGTCACTCTCTTGAAATTTCCGTGTTAAATTGCAGATGTTCTAGTGTTTAGCAATAAATTTAGCTGGTTCCGGTGTAAACATGTCCACTATCATGCAGAAGTTTTGCCCCCTGTAGAGGGGAAAGAAATGGATTTAGATGTCAAACAACGAAGAAGGTCAAATGAATATTGTCATCGTGCATGTACATTTAGTGTTGTTACATGTACATTTAATGGTGTTACATACATGTATATTTAGCGGTGTTATATACATGTAAATTTAGTGGTGTTACATGTACATTTAGTGGTGTTGCCTATACTCTGTGATATGCATGCAGTTAATATATTGTGCTTTCATCATCATCATAATCACCAATCCCTTAACCCAAGAGGTCGTTGGGGCACCACAGTTGACTTTGCAACCAATTCTCTCCATCTTCCCCTGTTCTCTACTGCCCTTTGGGAATCTCCAAATCCCATGCCTGTCCACTCCTTAATATTGTCTTCCCACCTCTTTTTCTGTCTGCCTCTTCTTCTGCACCCTCGCACTGTGCCTTGCAAGATTGTATTTGCCAGTCCAGATGATCTTGAGACATGACCATACCACTTCACTTCCATACTCTGCTTTGCACTTCATTTTTCACAGAAAGAAGCAAGCTCCAATTTTTTTCTGGCCAAACAAACTTTATAATCATGATTGTTTCGATATTCGATTCCTTAAATCATTAAAACATTACTATGCGCTGGAGAAACGAAACTTTTGAGTTTCCATAGGTTTTCCATATCTACCATATATCTTGACAACTGTCGGATGAATATTGTAAACAAAAAGTGTGCTTGGCACGTTTTGCGAAATATAATCAGTTGGTGCTTGGGGTGGAGATTATGTATAATGCATTGGACTGAAATATGTGGAAGTTTTGGAGACTGTCATGCTAGTTGTAACGCTGAACCAGAGATAATGCTTTTTATGCCATTAATCAGAATGGTTGAAATTGTATCCCTATGGCTTCGGCGAATTTTAAAATGTAAGATAATATATGAACCCAAATAGTGGAGTGATGCCTTTTGTTGTTTTGGTTGTAAGCTAATGCTAAATTGTACGTAACTCTGAATGTACATTGGTATTTGCAAGTGCAAATCACAGTAATATATTTATTGCTAGTATCCATACAGTTAATACGTCTGCCGCGACTGACATCTTTCAATCAACTATCGAATTAAAGAAATTTCAACGAATGTCTATCCAGTCCAATTATCAACAACACACCAATGAGAGACGTGGTGTGCTAGTGAGATAACGTATCGATCGTGTGTGCTAACAAACATTGTCATGGGCAGGACCGAGGAGGAATCCTCAAAAAACCAAGTTGTCACTTTTGGGTATTAAGTTGTCTTCGGCACTAAGGAGGAGACTGGAGATTATGGCCTAGACCCCTTGTTTTTCCATTAATTGTTTCCGGTCTCTATTTGCATAAATCTGACTCTTTTAGGCCACACGAATATGACTCGATACGACTGGGCTCATAGTCTTTACATCACGCTATGGGAATAATATCGCCCCTCCGTCTAGAAACCTTTTCGCGAGAAGTTTTATTTAGTTTCTTTGAAGTAGAATGGATGGTGTATGCAGACACACTCGAAGAGCTAAACGGAACAGCTCGTGAGAGCCGACGTTTACGGCAGCGGACACATGCAGAGAGGGATGGTGGTATTACCAATACCGATGGACATTGACTAAGGGTAATAGGCCGGTCAGAATACTCGTAATGACATCAGGGAGGTCGGGCAGGCTAAAGGAATAGATGCCACAACTTATGCTGCAACCCAGCCTTATTCTTGGATGAGATCGGCTCGGGACATCGAACCGAACCTAAACCGCAGGCGCATTTGTTTTGGCATCGCTGTTGAACATCTTGACATAGGCCTTTCTGGCAACAGCTTGTTTGTAGTTTTCAAGAGTTGTATAATTATCAATCTCGTCCAACATAAGACTAAACTTGTCCTCAGATAGAGAGGCATCGCGGACGACCCACCAGGCTAAGCCTGAGGTGTAGTTGAGCATCTTTTCTTTTCGCGGATCAGTCGAACGATAAATTGTCTGACCAGCGAAAAGAGCCCTCATACGATTGACGCGCCTTCAAGAAGTATAGTAAGAGTAGTATCCACCGGAGTAGCAAGCTCACCAACACCCGCAATCCCCCAAACATGTCATCGGTGTTTTGTACTGCCGTTAATACCATCCACAATGTTAGCTACTTGTCCATATATTTTGCGGAGAGATTTCTCCACTGTAAGCTGTAGCTCGTTATCTCCGATCTTTTTCAGGCGGCAGTTAAGTTGGTTCTCCTCAGGTGTTACAACCGATAAAGTGGTATATATTATATCTTGATATTGGGTGGACGTTTTAAATCGTCTATGTGACAGCTTCAATAAGAAGATTAACCATAGCGAGAATGAAAGATTTTGTTGAGGTTTGTACCATTCTGATAAAAAATATGCGTAGGTAGGGTCTGATGCTTCAGTGGCGATTATATACAAGGTTGAACAGGTTGTTACCTTATATAAACACAATATTTTCCTCGTATAAAGGAGACATCAAACTAATTAACTGGCTTCTCGATCCCGAAACAATGCCTCCTACGACCGTAAAGCCCCTACAGTCTCCGCACACAAGGAGACAGAGAGACCATCAGCAGTTGTCATATTGGGGTTCCCTCTAGAGAAAGTAAAATGAGCCTTAACTCCTTTGGTCAGTAATCGGAGACTAGCCACTGAAATTAAAATGTTGGCGAAAATAGTAGGTCGTACAGGGTGGCTCCCCAACACCCCCAATTATATGCGCGTTCATACTTATTGGAGCGGTTATATCACCCAGCGGGGCTGAGGTACAAATTCTGTCAACGTTTGCTTTAGGAGCATCGTCTTTAGGACTTACATGCTTAGTCCATAGTTAAAATTCTGTTCTCGTTCTTGTTTAGTGGACCCGACATGGTTTCACTTGCCTTGTCTGCCCGAGAAGGGGCCCACCGTTAGCAAAGGTGCGCACATCGCCAACAGTATCCCTTGCTAAGTTCCATGTCTAACGGTTAAAGGTTTCAACATATGCAATTGCTATCACGTCTTGATGATCAGTAGACACTCCAGTACTTACGACTTTATTCGTGTTCATGTTGATGGTGCCTTGCATAGGTGCAGTTAAATCCACTACGGCCTAGTTATAAGTACAATGATTAACATATGCTTTGGTCGTCGCATCTTAAAGGACTACGGGGTCTGCTATTGATGCAAGATTATTTTTGCCGGTATCCAAGTGACTAGTCTTGCCCTTACAGCTTTGGTGATAGTTCCCTTATATATTCTTCTAATATGTTGACTTCAGCATTTAAGTGTTATTTTCGCACCGCACGATAGTCTCTCGCAGTAGCTGGCAAGCCCGAGATTCTTTCTGCAGCAATGTTTAGGTCACCAGTTACAAGACTTGGCCACTCGGAGAGCAACTTGTTCATCCACATATGTTGTTGTGGCCAATTTGCTGAACTGCGTAATCGCAGCGTCGAAGTGCTGTTTCAAAGCTACGTCGTTGTCTTCATTCTTTTGCGTTCCATCCGCCTGGAAGACGGCTAGATTGCCTGTCTCTTCCACGCTGGTCGGACGGGTCAACAGAGAGGAGAAGTGCATGCCAGTACCTTCAGATTCCCGACATTATCTGCGAATTCGAATCGGAGGCGTTTACTATATACCGCCAACTTGACCTTGTTGTGTCATTGAGCGAATCCCTGGGTCCCGCCTCTTCTTATTGTGAACGCCAGAAGATGTCTACCGTATTGCCACAACCGTCTTGTTTCTAAACGAACCGGCCTGGTCATTGACAGCGCCACATCCAACAACGCGCCGGTTGTCTGATTACGGCTTAGCGCCTGCAGCTCCTGAATGGATATGTGGACGCATATTAGCTAGTTGTCCTTTTTCTGGAGAAGGAGAGTTGTATAGGTTAGCGGTAAGATTACTAGCTTTCTGTCGCGGAGGTAAACAACGAGCTCTACTGGCGGCACGAGGCCATACCAATCTTAGTAGAGCAGGCAGTCAGGTGTTGCCTGGAACGTCACGCAACGCGTTTCGCGGCTTTGCAAAGTGAGGAGTGTAACAATGCCTGTCTCGTGCCCGCTGCTCCCTAGCGTTCGTTCCAATTTGTCTCGCACGTAGACTCCCTTCAAATGCTTCAAGTACCTGGCCAGGTGTAGCAAATCAAGGTTAGAAAGGGCCCCGGTGGCCCCGTTATATGCGTCATTAAACCTTTCTACGAACTTCTTGTTGGTGTAGCTTTGGATTGGGTGGCCTTTCGGAAAGTGCTTATATCACAGGTGAGCATCCTAGGCCATGTATCAGTAGATGTCCTTCGTTTCTACCTCCAACAGCAAACTGTAAGCCTTCTATACTACAGCCTGGCCTGTGGATATGGGGCGATTAAGATTGAGTATGAATTTGTTGAGTGGACCGCCACGAGGTTGCCCTCAAATATCTTTGGAGATTGAAAGGCTTGGCTAGCGACAACGCGTCGCATCTTGTCCTCTCGGCCCTCAGGCCGGTCCAGATCAAAGTGAACACGCTTCCACAAATTTCCCATTGTCTTACCAAAGACGGAATTATTTAGCTGTTTAAAGTAGTCCTTGTCAAACTAGTTTGCTGCTTTACCTCAAAGGTATGTATTCTTTTGAATGTACTGTGCAATCAAAGGGCTCTGATTAAACTATAACGACCGATATATTTTACTGTTGCTCATATAAAGGCTGGCTATTCCGGTAGCGAACGACGTATCGCTCTTTCTTAGCATACTGGGTACAAACTTTGTGCAATCGGTATGATTGCCTACCAGCTTGTCCACCAGACCTCACTAGTAGGTGGATATACACTCTTTCTGGACAGTCATAGACGTTGGGACTAGCGGGTAGTCACTGTGGGCGTCGCCCAACTCTATTCCACGTCAGCTTCGAGAAGGTATCCCTTGGGGGTTCCTGAGGGTACGCTGCTCAAGCGATTTTAACCTCTTCGGGGTCGGCCCATATGAAGTCTCTAGTGGGAAGGCTCTGCGTCATCGCCCATCTTTAGAAATTGTTGTGATAGTTAGTTAATCCAACTGGTAGGGTTCGAGGAGTAGCTTTCCGGCTACTTTGGTTTGCGTACTGCTTCCTGACCATCGAGTTATCTCTTCGAGTCCCCTCTCTTCAAATATGTGAATATCGATATATGTTAGCAGCTCGAGTTCTGCTCCAATTGTTTTGATTAGGGCGTGCTAGATCATTCCAGGAGTTTTATAATATTGGGAAGTGTCAATGCCATGTTTTCAAAGAGATGACTTGGAAAGCTTTAAATGCATCTGACAGAAAGTGCATGTCCATCTTGAGGTAGAGGTCGTGAGAGTCCCCCATGATCCTACAGCCAAATTAATCACATACGCACTGGGCATGCTGGTAGTTCTCGGAGGATATCCCCATACGGCCTAGGCCGTTGTAGAAGGCCTTAATGCAAAGGGATGACTAGGTCTCATCAAGCCGGTCCCAGCCGTGCATATACTCGTACAGATATGCACCTTGACGATCAATAGGGCGAGATCATGTTTGGTATACTGACGGGTTAAGTCTTTCTATGGAAGGTCATAAACCAACTTGGACAGACTGCTCAACTGATAGTTGCCTATAAACTCTGTGTTGTAGGGGATGGCCTTAATAGCTGCCATTAGCAGGTTGCCGTCGTAGTTTCGCAAATTATGGAATATGACGGGTACTTTAGTTTGTTTGTTTTTACCGGGCTTAGCCGCAGCTGGAGGTTGCATCTGTTGTGGGCGGATCCTAGGTATTGGCCAGTAATGTGACAGTGGTCTCTGACCTGGATCTTACCTAGATGCTTTCGACAGATGTGACATACCTTAACCTTGTTAAACGTCTCAGGTTGGCTAATTCCTCACGGATTCCTTCGAGCTCGTTTTCTAGGCTTTTTACAAGTTTGACTACTGCGTCCTTTCCTCTATTTATAACGAGAAGTTTGGTTTTGCTGTCACAGCGTTTGACTATGTAGCCGACTGGCAGTTGTATAGGTGTCACAGTATGTAGGATCAACATCTTCCCTTTTCACATTTTCACAGGTATTTAAGGGCCTGAGGTCAGCATAGATGACGTTTGTTACAGACATCTGACGACAGATTTACTCAAAGAATAATTTATTCTTTCCAGATTCTGGTGGGTAGGTCCTCTGTTGCTTTGAGTGTATACCACGTTAGATCTTTTACATGGTCGTCGAGAAGGTTGGCTCGAGAGAAGGCTTGAAGGCATCGGCAGCAAACAAGCTTACGGTGCATGTATTTGCTACTGCTGTACACCATTTGTGAACAACTTTGATACTTCAATCCAGAAGTAGTGTTGCGTTTCGTCTTCGATAAGTTTCATTAGGTTGACAGTTGAATAATCTCCCTATATTGTAGTCTGACCTTTAGTTCTTTGCATCGCAACTTGTCGGCCCGGTGGCCACATCCACCCCGGTTGCATAGGCGGTCAATAGCAATGGTCTCTGCCCTCCCCCCCTCCCAGTTGCAGCAGGTCAGTGGCCTTATCGCGGGATTGCTGGGCATGTACCGCGTAATAGGTGCTGAAGCATTTTAGTCCACAAGGCGTTGTCTGTACCCAGTGCACCAAAATACACCTGTTTGTTCCTCGTCGAGCCATGGCTATTAATGGTATATGATAGACACACTGCATCTCTAATTGGTCATGTTAGTGGTGGTTGCTTGCTACCCACCTCGTCTATGATAGTAACACCCGGACGGCCCTAGTTAATTGTGTTGTTGATCGAGGTGGATTCTGCATCTTAGGGCATTTTAAACTGAATAATATTTTCAGTGACCAAGAATCATAAACTCATAGTTCTCCCTCGATACAGTTCTCTCTGCCACTAAACGATCTAACTCCTTTTCTGGAAGAGTTACGTATTCCATATATGCCACATGCGGGTTCGAGTTATTTGATGGGTTTAGACGATGATCCAAATTGGGTGTCCATCCTCATAATCAGTACCAATATAATTTGCTCATGTTCCTTTGCGTCAGCCATGATACCATTATCACATCAGCACGAAACGTCTGTTTGTTGTGTTGTTGATAGTCACCCACCTGATACTTTGCTACCGAGACTGCAAACTCCACCCCCAACCCCACAAACCTTCTACTCCCTAACTGAAGACAGATCGTACTATCCTCTATTTCACCACCATCCCTTTATAACCCCACCAAAAGCTCCCAGGGTCTAGCAAAAACGTTGATGCTCCGTGACCCCAGCATAAAATTGATGCAAGTATTTTGGGGTCTGTCATGGCTTTCTACCATCTACCCAGCAAAATGCGATGCAAAGTGTGTCACAGTTGCTTTGTAATCCTACTGCTGTTGCTATAACCATATTATGATGACGAAGAATGAAACTCTTTTGTAAGAGAATTCGTTGTGATTTTCAAATGCGTGGCAATGCTTAGAGCCCTCAAACTTTGAAAGTGTGGGCACAAGGACATCTATTACTTAGTCTGACCGGTACAATCAGAGTAATCCTAAAATACATGTAAATTTAACTACAATGTCAGTTAAATTGCATTATACTAATTTGCAAAGATCATTTCGTCTTCTTTCTTTACAGGTAAAAATAATGTCCAAGTTCAAAATTTTAATTAATTACCTTTTATTATGAAACACTTTATACCTTGATGAACTCATTCTTCGGGTTAAAGCCTACAGATGCTGTTTTTCACGGTGGTGGATGGAGTGGGGGTGGGGGTAAATCTTCGAAAGAGTTAAGTTTCCTTCTCTGCGAAAATTTCATTTACGTATATATTCCATGCGTCATCAGTATGATGGAATCTATTATTCCTCATATCACTCTTTTCTGTTTTATATTCTTCAAATAAATAATAGTTTCTTTTAGAGCTGTTATAGATGCCTTGTTTTTAGCTATTTATTTTTCATTTTGATTATTTCTCTTTAAAGGCATATCCATGTTGATGTAATTTTAAATTTACTGTAAAGAACCACGAGAAATACAAACTGTATTTGTATGTGTATAATATAGAATTTTACTGTCACCGTGCATTCCAGAGAGGTAAAATGATCAATGATTAGCATTATATTTTATTTGTTGCAGTGATAAATATAAATAAAAGTATCCATTGTATCTATACTGTATCGTGAGCTGGAGGTCTGAATTATAGAATGCAGTCTCTTTGCAAGTATATTTTTTTCTTAATTTTATTTTTCTTTTGCAGACCTTCTTTGTTTTGATAACACGTTCAGCTGGACAAGGTCAAAGAAAATCTACTACCTGGGAGAGGTGATCGTTTCGGATGACGACATTACATCAGAGATCAGAAACCTTGTTTCTAAAGGTGACTGGAAGACTTTGGAGGAAAAATTTGAGACTACACGTCTCTAGAAAAAATTTCTCTCCGTCGATGATTCGATATTGGCTGGGTCTATCCTCAAACTTGAAGTGATAACTATACAATGACGTTAATACCTTTAAAAAGGCTAATATTTTGTATTCTTCTGATGAAGAAGGGGTGCTACGTATACGTATATACAAATACTTCATTGTAAATCTTGACGATACAAACAAAAACAATTACATAGTTTCGCATAGCGTATTATTAGTTTATGCAGAAAATAGCAAAGTGTCCTCTGAATAACACTAATAATAACATGTCCAAAGTCTTATCCAAGATGCATAAATTTATAATACATAGATAAACTATGCAAAATATGGAATACATCGATCGCATTAAAATTAAAAAATGGGTTTAATATATTTTTTTCTTTGGCTTATTTGTTTGAACAACATGTTCATGCGCATAATCCCTATATCTCGTTCAAAATCCATTACACCAATGAATGACTCGTTTGCCTGTATATGTAAGGCAGTCTCGACTGTTTAGATGAAGAACTGCCATTGCTTAGCACACCGGCATCAAGGTCTACTCTGTTCGTGTACTGGACTGCACAGAGGAGCCAAAATTTCCTTCCTCAAATTGATATTGTTGAGTTGTCTTTCTTATTTCTTTGTTGGTAACAACTAATCTTGCACTGAAAATTCACCAGGCATCAAATATCTTGAATTTCATGAGAAAAGTCTTGATCATATCTGATGAAAAATTGGGGAACTCACCCACTGTTTACTCAAAAATAAAAGGGGTTCCCATTTGTATAATTTAAGGGGGTTCTTTCAATGTTTTTTTTTTGTTTTTTTAAAATCGAGCTTTCCACGGTCTTCCTGTAAAACAAGCAACATTATTGTCAGAAGTATAATAAGAAAAATAATGTGAAATGTCAACCTGAGGAGAAATTTTGGGAACGTTAGGCCAAACCCTTAGATTACAAAGAATTCTTGCACTCATACTCAATTCAAAGTTCTGACGTTTGATTGGTCAATGATTTTTTATTTTACGGAAGCCAATCAGACATTGAAACTGTGTTTGAGTGTATAATCTTGTATGTAATCTCGGGATATGGCCAGGAGATCATGCAACTAGGAGCTTGAGTGTGAGATTGAGTTTTCAATATCATCCAATCAGTACTGACATTACAAACGTGAAGTTTTTTGTGATTGGCTGACACAAAAATCACAAGCTCAAATTCAGGCAAATTGCACGATTTCCAGGCATGGCACCGTAGGTACGAACTATCCCAGCACAACATTGAACGTAGGCTCAAAACTCAACAAAAATTCATGCCTAGAACCCCTGCAGATCGCAGAAAATTCGACACTTGTGGACTTTTGAGAAGTTAAAATAATGCCAAAGTTACTGTGATTCAAACTTTACCCAGTGTTGTGTGCACGTACTACATTAGTGAATAGGGTACTTTCCGACTTGAAGATCTCTCGCCCCGTTCCGAAAACGCCAAAGACATTCGGATAGTGCTCAGCAGATTGGTTTAGATTAAGTCGATGTTAAATATCTGCCGGAAATAAAGGTGCCTGTCATAAAGTGAGGACATATTCTTATTATAGCAGTTCGTATGAAAGTGTTAAACAGATACTGCCTGAGGTTTGTTTCGGGTGGATTGGTATTCGATTTTTTTTCAAACATTTGTGTACAGTGACAAAAGCATAAAATTGTTTTTAATTATATCATTAGACATCGTTCAAAACTTTGAAATGAAAGATTATTTGTGAACTATATATTTCAGCGCACCGCGGAACATCAGATGATCTGTAATTGTGATTGTATCAATTTTAATTGCAAACACAACGCGGAAACATAATTTCAGCTGCGGATTAGTAACGGAAAGGGTTTCGGTATTGGTGCACCATTGCAACATATACCCAAACTTTGTTGTTTTTTTTTCTATTTTAAACTTTGAACTATATTTAATGTTGATTATAGTCGTTTTTTTAGGAGTCTAAAGTAGAATGTCGATATTGGTTGTCTTTTTATCTTACGACCATTGGTTTAAGTATAGCATCTTCATAAAACGTGTTTACCATCCCTTGCGTCCTAAATACCCCTACCCTTTCTCTGTGGGAAACTTCATTCAGCAGCACTTTACTAAATGCGTTTCCTTTAAATACACACGACGTAGTTCTACTTATGTTTTTAGTCTTTGTGCATAATGCATTGTATGAAAGGTTTCTTGTTTGGTTCTAAGAAATCGCATACATCACTGTATTAAAATACTTTTTATTTCTTAACATACTATATGAATAAATGTCAAACACACAAGTATTCTTGTATGAGATTCAATGTTGTTTTGTTCGATAGAATTCAATTCTATGCATGTTTTCCCCTTATATATCAATGTTAATATTGTTAATACATATTTCCTTGTAACTTCGGTTGTAGAAATGTATATTTATTTCACATACGTCAGTTGATTCGTGAATGCTTTGATAAGGACAACATTCAGAGCGCGATTATTCTTTATACAGTAATTGTCTTTTGATTGTTGTCATGCAAAGAAGTCATTTAAAGACTTGTAATAATTGCCGAACATCCCGTTGTGTGTGTGTGTGTGTGTGTATATATATATATATATATATATATATATATATATAAATTGCGGTACTTATCAAATGAAATTCCCCAGCTCATACATTGCGACAATGGGTCAAATACATGTAAACGCTGCAAGTACATATAGCAATTCAGTGTAGCGAAGGAATAATTTTTATATAGATATTTCTTAATCGAAACATGATTATGTGTAAATTGAATTGCTTTATGTGTAGTCATTTTTCAAACATATGATATTCAACTGTTGGTAGTCTATTTCACACTTATAATATTGTTAGTGAGTGACTTGTTGTTTAGGATAAAGTATAGTGTCCGTGAATATTTATGATGAAGAGTATGTAAAAAATTTGATTTACCTGTCAGAAGAGAGGCCATCCAGGAGGTTTGGGGAAAACAAAGGAATATAGGCTGTGTTTTCAGGGCAAAAAAATCTATTTAGGTATAAATGGGATAAAGTACATACAAGTTTATTGTAGTAAAAGAAATTGACTTTTGTTTGGGATCAATAAACAAAATTCATTATCTTCAATTGAAAAGGAACCAATTATCGCACCCCACCCCGGATCTTAGGGCACCAATTGATTCTGATTTTTCCCAACAGTTAACATTTCTGAACCAGAAAATACTAATGTTAGATACTTGTGTTCTTTCTCAAGCATCCTATGTAATACTGCCACAAATGTTCTATATTGGACTTGTTTTTGACATCTATCCATGGAAAAGGTAAAATAATGGGATTCTGTTGCATTTAGCATCGAATATTCTGGCATGAAATGTGTATAGCAGTCGAATCAAACTATGTACACAGAAAAGACGGTTTATTACTTTCTTTGATCCAAATTTTCCTGTATTCGGAATACATATCAGTTAGAACTTTGACTGGGGAATTTATACGTTATGTCAAAGTTTAAATACCGCGACCAAGGTCCTAACTCATACATATTCCAAAGGCTTTGTTTTAACGTTCCTTTGTTACAATGTTTGAATGGTTATGGCATTTGATATTTGTGGTCCACCTGATATACGTTAGCTCAGCATTGACGTTTATATCACCTGACATACCTAAGTCGGATTAAGAATGACGGTCGTTTAAATTACAAAAGCGATATTATCACTCGTCATTCATAATCCACAAATAACAAAGGTTTAACAAAGGCGCCAAGTAATAATGACACCTCATTCGTAATCGATACCTTAGAATCACGGGTTGCTGGTTCAGTGTAATTAAAGCATTAAAACAAGACAAGAAATAACTTTGTTTTTTTTATAATTTTTATTATATAATTCAGCAATATCCCTTATCTGTCATTCTCTGCCTGTATGTTGACTGAGGAACAGGTTGACTGAGGACAGCGCTAAATTAATCTTTCTCGTGTTTATTTTTGGATTCTGACTGTCGTGTGAAAATTCTCCGGTCAAATCTAAAGAAAAATAAATGTCTGAGACACAAAGCTCAATGCGCATTTGCATGTCATTGAAAAAAACAACCCAACATACCTTCAATACATCTTCGATTAATAGAAAACAGACGACAATTGACTATTGACACATTCTTTTCAATGCAAATAAAGGACTAATTTACTACTCGTTAAGTTATTCAACAAAGATGTTTTCACATAAAAGTGATTCTTATGATGCGCCAGCTGATACGCGTACATGTATGATAGAAGGCCGATAAATCAGCCCCACACCTATATTATTGACTGGCGGTTTAGAGGTTGATGTCACTTATTCGTTAAATCTTGCAAAAATTTGCTGCCACTCTTGTCTGTACACATTGGTGTATATTTTGTACACTTACCGGTATTTCTTGCGGCAATTGAGCTTCCGTCGGCTGAAGAGTTCATTTGACGGTATATATATATATATATATATATATATATATATATATATATATATATATATATATATATACTATACTATTTCCTGATCAAATCCGATATTTGGTGACTTGTAAATCCACGTGGAATAACACAACCCTCTGTCATGTGGCCATTTTGAATTTCGCGCTAGATATGACTATTACCAGCTACCGGTGTCGAAAATGTTCGCCGATGTGTTCCCGAAAGAGCTGCATGCAGCAAAATTGCACATTTTAATAAACAGGCGACATCAGACCCACATATCGTCTATCAGTATCAACAAAGACCTTTTTGGGAGGGTGGGGGAGATTGATCTAGTATGATGACGTTTTCATCAGATGGTGAAACTTACTGATTTATCATTTTTTCATGATAACATGAATTTATGCAAATCGCATGTTACGTTTTGCAACTTTTATTACCATTACACGAGTTATAACATTAATCATTCCAAAATAAATTATTTGCTCTATGCATGTCCCGCGTCACCAACATAAACATTTTGAAAATTCAAGAAATTTCGATATTACGTGTCTCGCTTATAACTATTTAATATTATGAGCAATAATAATCGAAAACTTCTTTGGTACATTATCTCAGATGGAATTTAGAAACTCTCTATTCATTTTTGGAATATCTTTCGCAAGGAGATTGTAGTGTATATTTTGGTTGTTGTGCTAAATTTTGACCCTTATCTGACACTTTGTGCCAAAATAATTAAGGTTAAGATATTATCAATGTCTGCTTTGTTAATTGGATTATCGGTTAACTCATTCTTTTGTTTGCTTTTTTATTCATCTATTTGCATGTATTTATTTATTTATTATTTAACTTTCTCTTTTAATCCATTTCTCTATCTGACCCTTCTAACTTTTTTCACATTCCCTACATATCTATATCTTCCCTATTTTTTTCTTTCTTTCTTTTCCTCGCTCAAGTATTTGCTTGTCCACGTGTCTGTCTGTCTGTCTGTCTCTCTCTCTGTCTCTCTCTCTCTCTCTCTCTCTCTCTCTCTCTCTGTACCCTTTCGTCTCCATCTTATTTTTTAATTTTGGCATAAACACAAGTTGGTTATTTAGTGCCAAGGCAATTGGAATACAGTGCCTTGCCCAAGGACAAACTACGGGAGCTGACCTAGGCTATTCCGATGGTAGGATTCAAACCCAGACCCCGTCGGCCACGAGTCCAGTAAGCTAACCACTGAGCCACCTCGCCTCCTTTAAAGGAGAAGGCCAGAGCGAATGAGGTGGGGGATTAACTGAGATTGCGCATGTGCACCTATTTGCGTTCATGCAATTATACGTATGTCTATTGGTCCAATGACTCTATTCCCCACACCCAAAAAAGGAGTTTCTTTAAAGAAAACGTGCGCACGAAATAAACTCTTCATTTTATGATGAGAGAGAGAGAGAGGCAAAAGTATACAGTATATGCAAGTAAGTATGCATGTATGTGTATATGTATGTGTATGTATACATGTATATATATATATATATATATATATATATATATATATATATATATATATATATATATATATATATATATATATATATATATATATGGGAATTATTCATATGAAGCAATGATGACTCATCAACACCTAAGGGAGAATATTTTCAGTCGAAATATTTGCTTAAAGGCACACCTATAAATGACAAGAAACAGAAGTTAGTATTAATTGAAGTTCTCGCTCTCGTCGTCGTCGTAGTAGTAGTAGCAGCCGCAGCTTTATTTGTGGCAGTTGAAGTTCGAAGAAGAAGAAGAAGAAAAAGATGATGACGATAACATATTAGCACCATTTCATTCGGTTCGCCATTAAATACAAGGCAAAGTCATTTTGATGTAACTCAATACCATCATGCTGAACACAATTAGTAATTTAACATAAACTCCAAATTGTAACAATGGATACTCAGTATATGATTAACCCAGAAATAACCGTGCATTTCATAAAATAAAGGCGCAGTTTATTTAGTGATATGTCTTAAATATCAAAGACGAATAATGAAGTAGGTATGCCATGAGAAATATGTGCGCAAAGGGATGCACATTGATGAGAAAAATGACAGTTTATTTATACTTTTTCTTCTCTTACTGGTCTGGTTATGAACTTAACTACTATTGAAATTCCAGTTCGATTAGCGATGTTTGCAAAGTTGTAATTTGACTCATAATTGCTAACGGCGCCAATGCAAAATAATGTACCAACGTTTTGAGCTAAACAAACTCTTCGTCAAGGGAAGAAGCTAATTAGCAAACATTCAACACAAAAGCCAAGATAAATTCTTGACTCCTGCATATTTCAACGACGAGTAAAATCTACAAACAAGAGATAAAAATGCAAGATAGAAATAAATTTATTTAAAAAAAAAAAAACTCTTAAAACTGCACGACTAATTTGTGCTTCTGTCAGCCTCAATATGTTGTACAGCAAAAATCAATCAGGGGTATTTCTTTGTCTATCACACACAGTATCAAAATGTTTTCACCTATTTCCAGGCTGGGGTCGAAGGACGGAAACCACATGTGGCGAGAAAGCAACGCCACCTACATAAGTTGCGAAAGAAATTATATCCAGCTCAAGTTATGCATGGAGGTACTAAAGGATATAGATCAAACGAATGGTGCAGCGAAATAATTTACTATGGTTGAAATAATAATAATAATAATAATAATAATAATAATAATAATAATAATAAATACTAACACGTAGAGAGTCAGGGAATGTTTACTCGGGTACATATTATCGCGAAATATTGCGTACGTGTAATATGGTCACACCTGGCTTCTTTGACTTAGACTGCATTAAGAAGGTTAGCCTTTCTCATTTAAGCCGAACTTCTCAGGAGTTTTCAATTATATTATACAGTATGTGTGCGTTCTGCAACGGTCCTGCCCAGGTTAGATTCAATCGGTAGCTTGTCGAGTGACTTGACTGAATACCCCCCCCCCCCGAGTTCTACAGGTTGGCGAGTTAATTTTGTTGCTAATGTGGCTCTTGTGGTTATTCATTTTGTTTCTGACATCAACGGTTTCCCCTAACATACTGAGTGGCACAGATCGGGCACGTTAGAAGATAGATTAATATTTACATCGACATCCGGGACTTATGATTGATCGTGAAGCTAACTCCTGCCGTCGAACGTCTGATTGCTTTGTGCATATGTTTGTATATTAAGCACGCTTGTCGTTGCAACAATATGTGCCTGATTCTTCTCGAAAGTTACCCTAGCATGGACCAGATGATCCTTTATATTTGTAGGTCTGCCATAAGTACTTAAAATATCCACTTTAAACTTTCAGAGGGATCAGTCTAAGCTTGGGGCAACGGGGCGGAACATAATCAAGAAAGGGACACATTTGATTTTTTTGGTTTTATATTTCGACAGGGCGCCGTAAGCAAGATTTTTTTTTTTTTTTATTACATGCTGAAGGTGGCAACTAGTTGGGATTGTATACTGGTGAGAGTCAGTTAGTTTTGAATACATGTCAGTTTTTATGCTCCCCTCAAGCAGACTAGATTGAGTGTCCAAGATGTTGAGACCGGCTTGATGACTCCGACGTAGATTTAATTGTAGGATGACAGTTGTCGGCGACTTAAAATATATTTTGAAATTGTTGCCCATTTCCATCTATTTTGATTGCATGATGTCAATGAATCTGCACCAGCTTAGAGGTCTATTAGGTGTCTCAATGAAGAGCTTTTGCTCTAGTCTTTCCATGAAAATATGGGCATATGAAGGTGGCATTTTTGTGCCCATTGCAGTTCCATTATTTTTTAGGAAATGTTGACTGTTGAAAACAAAATTATTAAACTTAAGAGCATGTGTTAAAAGATTGGCCAAATAGGATATAGGACGGAAAGGATCAGGTCGACCATCACATGCTTCATTGTAGGCTGTGATATCTTCCTCGTGTGGGATGATGTTGTGTTAGGAGCAGCCATGCATAATTACGAGGAGAGTGATATCTGGATGGTTAGCTTTCGGTGTTTTGTTGAGATATTCCGTTGTATCTTGGACAGATAAAGGCAGAGTTTTCACGAAAGGACGACGATGATAACCAAAGATTTCAGAAGTTGTTTTCAGTGAGATGGTTGTTTCCGGAAATGAGCGGCCTCCGCGGATTTCCTTCTTTATATCTGTAAGGAAATAAATAAAATCTCACTTTTGGGGTTAACTGGTAGGAGGTCAGTCAGTGCTTTGTCGTCGGTGTATCCAGTGTTATGCATGCATTTTAATGTCTAACACGACTTCAGCGTGTTCAGCAGTTGGGTCATGGCTGAGTTTTGTATAAAATCTCTCGTCTGAAAGTTGGCTGTTCGTTGTAGCGATGTAGTCAGATGTATTCATGACAATAATGCAGGATCCGGGGCCCCGAGTGGCCGAGTGGTCTAAAGCGCTCACCGTTACGGATCACTGCCGTCTCACCTCTGTCTGCGTGGGTTCGAGTCGCAGGCTCGGCTAAAGTGGGTACGTGAGAAAGCCTGTCAGTAACTTCTCGTGGTCGGTGGTTCTTCCCTGGGTTTTCCAGGGTTCTTCCTCCTCCATTAATACTGGCCGCCATGTACAGCCTATCTTGTGCTGAAAAATGGCGTTAAACCCTACAACAACAACAACAACAACAACAGTGCAGGATCCCTTGTCTGCTGACTTAATTACAATATATTTTCCCTATCGCGCCGCTTTTTTTTTTCAGCGACTGTCTTTTGTGCCCGGTTAAATTGTCCCTTTTTTGGTATGGCTCTGTTCGTACGAGTTAACGACAGAAGATAAATTTATGGCATTTCAAAAGCGAAGTTTTCAATGTATTAGGAATCCATGATAAGACCGTCAGATAGGAATCTCATATGTCCAGCCCGAATGTTGATAGGTCTTGCCCAAGCGCGCCGAACAGATTTCCCTGTCACATATTTTGATAAATAATCATTTTAGAAGCGTTCTCATTGAATATCAACATTCGGAGACTTTACAAAATGCCCAGATGTCTACAACAAGGGTTACATACTGTGAAAGTTTACGTCTATTGCTTAAAACTGTTAACCACGGCGTCAAGTGTTTTTCCATATAATAATTTTCATGCAAAATTTATTTTTCACAAACATAATTAATTTTCTCTACAAATATATAAAAGCAGTATCGCTTTGACTGGGAAAGCACAAATGACCCTCCCCTCAAAAATAAAAATAAAAAAATAAATAAAAATAGCCCAAAATCATGCTTTTTTCTGTCACGTGCGAGTGTCCTAGTGCGGGCTAAACAATAACTCAGATGAATCAGGTCGTGGTTATTTCCATTTCGTAGAATGCTAATTTTAGATGTGAATGACACGGGATAAACATATTTATTGTGTGACTTTGCACACCTAGCAATGTGATGCTACAAGTTTGCTACACTTCAGTAGATTTTGAGAAAAAGTGGAAAAATTGTTTTAGAAAATATTCAGTCCCTTTCTTTACTTTATCATGCAATCGCACAGACAATATTTTCATTATAAATAATGAAAATGAGACATTTCTCATCTTATTGCGTTTTCTATAAAGCAAATTTCCCGCCCATTTGCAGCCCTGTCGAACCCTTCCACCCTCCTCCCAAAAGCAATGAGCCACCTACAACATACCTCACCAGAAAACATTTTTACGGTATAGAACCCAAGCAACTTAATTATTGGGTATAGCTAAATATAAATAGTCACCATGCAGGGACTTGCAATGAAAGTTAAGCTATATGCGGTCAATGTAGGTAAAATCAGAAACTTTGTTGCTGTCAAGTGGCCAATTTTATATATTTATTAACAATATTAATTGTTTCAATGACAGTCATCCCATTGTCATTTAAACTCCACCAATCCAAGGGGACATATGATCTCTATGTAACTGAATAAATACATAACTTTTTCGTGCAACTAAAGAAGCTACTTGTAACATCTTAACGTTTCGCTGTAATTTTGTCGCAAGACACGCAAACTAATATACCTAAAATGTAAATAGTATTATTCACTGCTATAGACAAAGGACGGTACCTTTTATCCTAAAATCTGATTGTCTATTTTATTTATTTACTTTTATTTTTTTAAATAAAGATGTCCTAATAACTTCGCCCTATATCGGTTTAAAAATATCACAATTTAATAATTTTCAGTTTCAATGCACATATAGTTCCACAACACGTGACAAGGACGTCAATGCTAACATTTCTCTTCTTCCGAATCAAAGTGGGTTGTTCCCCTTCCTTGATAAGATGATTGTTCTGTAAGTTTTCGTTCGTATTTGCTCAGTCTGTTTGCCCATGCTATCCAAGCAGTTGCATAAAGTAAAATCGGAAAGGGAAATTTATTATGTCAAATAAAGTCAGCAAAGACCGAGGAAGATAATTCAACTTTTCAAATACGTGACCAGCATGTTACACATATATAATAAATTAAATTTGCATACACTCTAGGTCATAAATTTAATACACCCTATCCAGTCAGAAGTAGGTGACTTTGAATCACCATTTACACACACACACACACACACACACACACACACACATACACACACATGTAATAATAATGAGAAGAAGCAAATGAATGAATGAATAACTACTACTACTGCTGCTGCTACTACAACTACTACTTCTACTAGTACTACTACTACTAATAATAATGAAGAACTCAAGTCTCAAGTAACTATAACATTTTATGATGATAGATTAATTCAGATTAGTAATATGGGCCAAGGGTTAAAATTTCTAATCCGATGCAAATTATATGTAAACAAAATGCCGCCCGGGGCGGAGGACGGTGATGCCCCCTCTGCCGCTTATTTTTAGTGGTGCAGGTGCGGCATCATCATGGGCGGCATCACCAAATTTTCAAAATATTATCCTCCTTCACCCTCTGTCTGTCTGTGTCTGTCTGTCTGTCTGTCTGTCTGTCTGTCTGTCTGTCTCTCTCTCTCTCTCTCTCTTCTTTTTGTTCTTTTCTGTACCTTTCTTTTTTCCCTCTCTCCTCTTTTCTTTTTTCCCTTATATGCCGCCCATACAGAAGCGGCGCCCGAGGCAATTCGCCCAGTTTGCTCCCAACTCAGTACGCCGGTGTAGATAACATTCATACACACCCGGGATCCATTTTCTGCGGGCTAGATAACAATATATTCCCTCTCGGGCAGTTTTGTTTTCAGCAATGTGTCTTTTCTGTCGCATTAAATTGCCCTTTGTCGGAATATCTGTGTTCGTGCGAGTTAATGTCAGGAGATAAAATCGTGGTATATATATATATATATCACTCTGAGTGACATATTTTATCCGTTCAACTCTGCAAGCGAAAGTAGAAGAATAAACATTAAAAACAGACGCGTAATTATCACCAGAGTGCGTAAAGATTCGTTTCATTTGGCTTTAAAAGAGAAAAAAATTTATGGGAGACTGATCAAGATTCGTATTTATTTTTCTACGATGTCGAGACTTATATAAAGAAGATTATACGCAGAAAATTAACGATTTTGGTTCTGTAAAGGTCCAACTAGACTGAGCGGCTAAACCCCATAATGAAGATCGAGTCAGACTAAACATTAACGATTGAAGTTACCGAACATAGGCTTTAAACATCATTAACAGAAACTGAATGCAAAAGGTGATGTGTGATGTGATTTGGATTTTTAACGTAGCTTTAACAATTTTTCAGTCATATCGCTACGATGTCTGCAGTGTGGCAGTTTATAGTGATGCTTAGCACTGGGGCATCATGCCACAGACACGTAGAATGATGTCCCACCCAGTCACATTATCCTGACACCAAGCAGAGCAATCCTAACACTAACCTCTAAGAGGAATGCAAAAGGTAATTGATAGGCTATATGTAATGCTATATACAAAATTTACATAAAATAAGCGAAAGTACAAACTGGCATTTCAAAAGAAGACATCATTTAACAATACGACTTTTCAAAACGCAGTTCAATAGTGGAAGATCAAACATAATTAGCCAATTACTGAAGAATATTAATATGTATACTAACGTTCAAAGCAAGCATAATAAATACTCAGTATTATCGAATAATTTACCCATGTAATTAACTAGCTATGAATCCTCATATTTGTTCGTATCTATTTTAATTGTTCTTTTCCAGGAATAAGCTCAAATTTAGCGATGGTAAGGTTTGATCGCGTTCCATTTTGATTTTGCCGTTTAAAATCTCTGATATATAAAATCGTTAACTCTAGTCATATTTTCTTTCACTTTTATTTTGTTCTTGTTGCTATCAATCTTATATTTATTTTGGTTAAATCAGTTATCATGTGCAACTATTACAAATAATTAATGCAGGTAGTTACAATGCTAAGGTTTGCAATACTGGTCTTATAATCATTCATTCGTTTTTTATTATATTGGCAATTTTGTTTGATTTTGTTGTTACAGTCTTTCATTGTGAGTTCCTGTTGAGATTTAAAAGTGTTATAGTCTTCCATTGATTTCTTCATTTTATCCCTCTCTGATGCGTTTGTTTGTCCTTTATTCGATATGTTGCAGGCATCATTTTATAACTGCTAATTTGTTCTGCTTGTTCTCTTACATCTCGCAGTGCTTCTGCAGTTTTAAATCAATTATTAAGTCCCTGTTTTGAACAAATCCCATGAATCTAAAATTATTTCACAGGTATCATCGGTCAGGTTTGGCATTTCGTTTTATTTTCGCTTTCACTGCCACTTTCTTCAGAAGCTGTTATTTGTTATCTACTCATTATCTCCGTGCTCTAATGCATTTCAAATTCGGATCCTCATACTGTTTTGAGCATCAA
>JAECUM010011333.1:0-77188 GCA_016617855.1 Megalonaias nervosa | reverse complement strand
GCTATTACACAGTCAGAATTGCAAATTTGGAAAAACTTGGAACCATGAAAAAACGCACAGGAACGATTATATCTATGAACGTGGAGACTGGCGTCGAAAAATAATTTCCATCCATGTATGCAGCTGGCAAATATTTTGATTTTTGCAGGCGTTCGGTAGAATGTGTTGCAAATGAAATATACAGATCGCATTTTCAAAGAAATAAAAACAAAAAAATAACATTTCTGTATTACACACCGCAAGAATTGTCAAGGTAGATAACTCTGTCAAGTACAGTGATTAAGCAATAGCCTCGCTTGTAACTATGACGTCCTCGATTACGTTTTTGTTGTTGTTGTGGTTCACATGTTATCAGTCATGCATAGCATAAAGCACGTGCATAGTTGTGGCTCACAAATCCAGGGAAGTTATTTTCAGATTTTCAGGAAATCGCGGGCTACCACACGGAACAGTCTATTAAGCAAGTATTTCTTATGTAATGAATTCCGAAAATATTAATTCAGTTATTTCTGAGATTAAAAAATTAAATGATGATGATATAGAATTGTCAACTGGATCCTGAAAAGATCACAAATGATTTTGAAGCGCTACAGGAACGGAAATATGATGGGAGATACACACTAGCAGCCGAATACAGGTTTATTAAATTGCTTCAACAAGCGATACAAGAATCTCTTCTTTATGTCGATGATGAGAATATTCGGATGTTTCTTTCCCTTGCAAACGCGATTGAGAAAGTTAGATCAGAGTTATCACGCGAAAACGAAACAAAAATATTATGAGTTCACGTGTGCGACAATTGAAAAAATGTATGTACGATTGTAAAACCCCTGACCGTGAAAGCGGTGAACAGTGTCACTGGAATAGGATAGCTATATCTAAATTCACCTGTATATTTGTAAGAGCTCGGTAGTCGTGAGGTTAATGCCTACGGATAACGTTAGATCGACTAGTGAAAACTGCATCACATGTTCTATTCTCGAAAAATGCGACAGACATATTGTCTTGCATTTAGCGACAGATACTATTATAATTGGGGGGCTCCTGCGGTCATTTGAAAAAGACGAGATATAACTGTACGGGTAATTGTAAAAAGAAACTAATTCCAGGTGCAACTCGCCTGGCACACCGGAACCTCAAAGCGGCGTCCGGGGTTCACTTAGGGGGTGTTTTTATCGCGCTTAGACAACCCTCTGAATCTCTAAATTTCGTTTCGCACTTAGCGGTTCACCAGGGGGTATGTCTACGCAGCAATTACCCAGGATGAGATATATTCGACGTCATTTCAACTTGCTATTTTTGTTTTTTTACAGCTGAGTATTTCTCGTATTTTTATTTTTATTTTTCACAAATATAGAAATATTTTATTCTTCAGAAATATATTTACTTCAGAAATATTTTTATTTTTATTCTTGAGAAATATATAAATATTTAATTTTACTCTTCTTATTTTTATTCTTCATTTTTATTTTTATTCTTCTTATTTTAATTCTTCATTTTTATTTTTTATTTTTATTCTTTAGAAGTATTCTGATTCTTATTTATATTCTTCTATTCTTCAGGAAATATTTCATTCTTCAGAAATATTTTATTCAGATATATTTTATTCTTCAGAAAATATTTTATTCAGAAATATTTTATCTTCAGAAATATTTTATTCTTCAGGAAATATTTTCTTCTTCAGAAATATTTTATTCTTCAATATTTTATTCGTCAGAAATATTTATTTAGAAATATTTTATTCAGAAACATTTTGTTTTTCAGAAATATTTTCATTTTTATTTTTCTTCAGCATCAGATTATAATATTTGTGCAGAATCAGATTGTAATATTTTTGCAGAATCAGGTTATAATATTTCTTCAGAATCATATTTATTCTGAATCAGATTATAATATTTTTGCAGAATCAGATTATAAAATTTTTTCAGAATCAGATTGCAATATTTATGCAGAATCATATTACAATATTTATGCAGAATCAGATTGTAATATTTATGCCAAATCAGATTGTAATATTTATTCTGATTCAACATTATTATTTTATTTTTGTCTTTATTCTGATTCAATATTATAATTATTTTTTTTATCTTTATTTTATTTTTATTCTGATTCTGATTCAGAAATATTTTTATTTTTATTTTTATTCAGAAATATTTTCATTTTTATTTTTATTCTGATTCTGATTCAGAAATATTTTTTAAAACTTCGATTCTGATTCAGAAATATTTTTATTTTTATCTCTATTCTGATTCAGAAATGTTTTAATTTTTTATTTTGATTCAGAAATATTTTATTTTTATTCTGATTCAGAAATATTTTTAATTTTATTTTTATTTTGATTCAGATTCAGAAGTATTTTTATTTTTATTCTGATTCTGATTCAGAAATATTTTTCTTTTCAATTTTATTCTGATTCAAGATCATAATATTTATTTTTTATTTCTGATTCTGATTCAAGATTATAACATTTATTTTTTATTTCTGATTCTGATTCAAGATTATAATATTTATTTTTAATTCTGATTCTGATTCAAGATTATATTTATTTTTTATTTCTGATTCTGATTCAAGATTATAATATGTTTTATTCTGATCCTGATTCAAAATTATATTTATTTTTTATTCTGATTCTGATTCAAGATTATAATTATTTTTTTATTTCTGATTCTGATTCAAGATTAGAATATTCATTTTTATTTTTATTCTGATTCTGATTCAAGATATTTTTTCCATTAATCAAGAATCTTTTACTATATCGATTACATAATCGAAAATCTTACTACGAAGTTTGTTTAGACAATAAGAACACACCATCAATTGTTGTGCATGGTTTAGTTTATCTATCTCGGCAATTATTCCATTCATTATATTCATTTGTGTGATTTAATTTGAGAAGAGATCAGTCACGAACGCACATACAAACTTATTATCAAAACTACATCTCGTAAATCAAGCAAGTGTCCGTTCTGGTCAGTAAGTCTGAAATGTATCCGTGACAATAGTGGATTATGATATCGTTGATAAACCGGATTAACGGGTACTGACACAATTAAAAACCCAGGAGGTACTTCAGGGGTGAATGTGTATAAGATATATCCCTGCTGTGCCTGCCTGAATTTTTCAAGATCTACTTAATAGCTGCCATCGATTGCACCACATACAAGATTGACTGTGATTGTTATTGTGATATTGATAATACCTGGTGATATATGACGACCACCGCCGTCTGGATCATTGTTATGTTTCAGAATACTTGGAGGAGGGGATATTTTTTTCCATGCGGCAATAATCTGGGAATAGTATTCATCGACGATATCATGGACGGTTTTCTTCAGCTCGTCGACGTTAAATCCTGGTATTATGAATTTTGCTATATCCTCCTCGGCTATCCGATAACATGTAGCAAATAATTGCTGAACGGTTGTTTTATCGTCTGCGGGAACATTATCGGTAACCACTGTTGCAATAATAACCTGATTAATATACTCAAGGTCTAATGCAACCTGATTTAGATGCTGTACCATTTCAATGATCTGAATTTTTAGATTGTCGTTGGGATACTCTTGCACGTAATTTTGAAATAACTGTCGTAGTGTCGTTGACGCAGTTTGATGCTCATTTTTAATTACATCCGTGAATGAATTAATAAGCTTTTCATCGATAAATGTATTAAAGGTTTTATGGTCAATATCAAATACTTTGTTTTACGAGTATAGGAATTTTTTTTACCATCAAAATCAACGTAAATAGGTATTATAAGTCCTGTTTCTGTTTCCCTTCGTCCTGTCCATCTCCACGGGAAAGTTTTTCGATAATTGGGAAGTGTGTTGTTCCAAAATATTTTCTTGTCTGAAACGTAATCACCACGTTGAGGCTGCAGTGGTCCTTGATGAACAGGTGCTGCCTCTGTCCATCCTAACACAGTTCGGATCGACGACTGATATATATCTACGGTGTAGTTGGGTGTCGATATTTATATCGCGGCTGATAACGTTGGCTCATGAACCGTGATAGCGATTTTGGATTCTTTTCCTGTGATAGATTTAATCCTGCGTTGGAATTCACTATTGATCTGTTCTATTTGATAACAACCCGTAGGAATACCAACAACATTCGAGTCTGGAGTTCCATCTGGTTTATTTTTATAAGAAAGAACTAATACGTTATTTGCTTGCAACCCACCGAATGACTTTGATCTAATACTTGGTCAGCTGTAATATACTCGCAATTGTGCTAATGTTATTTCCTTGGCTGGAATTGCCGTTGGAAAGCTAGCGTTGAACTCAGGATTGGTTGAGCTCGCTGATATCATCGTGGTTGTTGGCGGTATTGTATTAGCGACGATTTGTTCTAGCAATTCTTGTGACATTATTATTTACTTCCTGATTTAAATTAGGGATCTTTGTCAGAGGTTTGGTTTCCAGTTGCTTCGTAATAAACCTTAATCATTTCTGTGAATTCCTGATCTGATATTATTCCATCGTGGAGCCCTGATGATATCAGCGATGATAATTTGGCATGCGCGTGTGTTTCTGCTGATAGCAACTTTGTATATTCGTGCAAATTATCAGCCGCTCACGTGGATATCTTTTTTGCAATGATATTAAGAATATCAGCAACACCAGTTATAGCTGCAACACCAATTCCTATTACTGGTGCTATTATGTATGTGGCTGATAATGATCCAATTATAGTTGCTGTTCAAACGACTACGGCGGATGCAGAGTATACAGTTATGTCAGTAACAACGATACGTCTGCGGTATTTTTTTGTTTTACTGTATATTCATCAATGATATTTTTCAGTTGGGTCTGCAACAAACGCACTTGCTCTTATCTGTAATGTTGCGCTGCAACAAAGTCAATCGACTGGTTCATTATATAATTTAATTGGGTGGTAGTTTAGCGACTAATTCAAGACACCAATAATACTACACGCCGAGACCTTTTGCTTCGGGTTCCACCACAAATATTCCCTCGTCGTTTTGATCCAATATCACCAACATAGATCCAGAGGATCCGTTAACTGGATAACGTCGTGAAATCGTGGTAGATACTATAAATGTTGTGTTGCCGAGTACTGAGAGCCCGTATATGCTGGTAAGCTTAGCACGATGTTTGATGGATTTATTGAGTGGTTCCCATAATGCTGATCCAGACGCTACTATATAGACTACATCATCGGTAATCTTTTTGATTTCGGAGAGTTTAATGTCGACGACTGCTGGACTTCCAAATAGTTCATTAATAGCTCTATCTGTGTTTCTACGAAAACTTACAAACGTGGCTACATGAGTAGCAAATTCAGATCTAAATGTGGTCATTCCATCATTGATTGTCATTAACGAGGTCATCATCGGGATGTTGCTAATGTCGACGTATTTCTTCGTTGCGGCGTCATCATTTGATTCTGGTTCACTAAGACCAGTAATTTTATTATTAGCCATATTGAGAGAACCAGTCATTGTATCACCGGCGGATAGTGAACGATCATTGATCTCAGTTCTGATCGTGTTGTTGTTGCTGTCTACGTATCTTTTTGTTGCCATATCATCGTCTGATTTTGGTTCTCTCACACTGATAATTGTATTTCTGCTCATGCTGAGATCGCCATACATAATATCTCCAATTCTTCTGATACGTCCAGCAATTTAGATTTGATTCCTTCGAGTTTTTAATTTTACCGTTTTTAGTAAATACCGCTAAGTTATCTTCGGTCGCATCTGGAACTCGCTGAATGATATCTGTCAACGTGATATTGCTCGTCTTTAATCGTCCTTGTTGATCCTGAAAACAACAACTTCATTTTGGTCCACATCTACGATACGCAAATGATTAGCGAGCTCATCCTTGACCTGGTCAGGGGTTGCATATTTGGATAATTCACCTTGAGGTTTGAGACTTCGAGAAGATCTTCCAAAAATATATACCATTGTATATTCACTAAGGCCTGTTTAAAACGACGGTGGACGGCTATATCGTCTGGTGGTATAATCGTGCACGACTTTATGAGGCGGTGTCGTTGACGATGACACAGCGTCGAGTACAGCGAGTACTTCACGGCCACATATTGGCGGATCAGTTATCGTCTGTGTTGGTAATGTTGAATACCAGACAGGAGTGCTCTGAAGTCCGTCAACATATTTTAAAAACCCCTTAGGTGGTGCCAGTCCATACGAATCAAAATAAACAACTCCACGTGGATCAGTCGCGTATGTAATCCAGTTGAGTACCTGGACCAGAACTTCCATCGAGATTAATGATACCAGTTTCAACACTGTTTGGTTGTTTTGGTAATTGATCACGCATAAAAACACCTCTGAAGTTTTTGATATTTAATTTTTTATCAGCATCAAATAAGTCAAAACTGGACATGGAAAATATCAACGATGTGTCCCGGGCAGTCTTAGACCTTTCCCCATGGATTGACCGTACCATGAATGAGGGATTGCTGGCAGTCTTAGACCCCGTCCTTTTTTGGAAGTATTTAGTCCTTGGCCTGTTCCTTTCTTTAATGCCATCCCTGCGGCAGTTCTAACAGCACCAAATGCAGCTGCTTTTTCAACAGCTGGGGCTTCAGCGGCTATCAATGCTGGTATAGCGGCAAGAAGTGGAAATATACCACCAGTCTTGGCAATGTCTTTAATGGCACCCGCAGACAGATTAAATCTAATGCCGGTCTTTGATCGTTTGGCGTCATTGAAGTGCCTGAGTTGACGTTCTGTCAGTGATAGTTTATATGGACCGCCTGCGATCTGTTCTGATTTCAGCAATATTTTTATTTCACAGTTCCTTTTTGATACTGATTGTAGCTTTTTAATCTTACCAGGAGTCAGACTGACACTAACATGATAATATGACATTATAATATCATAGACGATTTAATTACATGTTTTCTACTGGGGCATCAATGACTCTCATTCGTCCACCAACACCTTCAAGCAACATTGTTTTGTCTGAGAGGATAAAAGCGACTGCTCTGTAATTAGGAATAATTCCTCTTGCCACACGAACTCGAAAATGTAAATCAACGACATATTGTCTAAACAAATCCAAATGTTGCAGTGAGAAATAATAGATTGGATATAATGTAGTGAAATCCCGCTGAGATATTTGCAAACCAGAATCAACATTTTGATCACGCCCCATGAATGTCATTAACCGATGATAAACACGTGCAACATGATTATTCTCAAAATTCAGCACAACTTCTTCAGATGGTTCTTGGTGTCCATTTATCCTCAAAGAAACTTCCCTAACCCCAAGCGTGTCAAACACCATTGAATTTCGCTCCTGCGAATTTACTCGTTCAGTATTTTGGAAAGCAATAAATATATGTCGTGGTGCTGACACCCCATGCTGCGATGCTATCTGTCATGTGAATAAACCATTAATATTGCTTTGAATACTGTCTGTGGTCATCGTCAACCATGATAACGTTGATTTACCGCCTTGATCCATAAAAGAGAGCAACCGCTGTTCTTCGGCAAGTGATGGAGTCATTACTGGCGTCCACAACGAAAGTTTTGTTAGTATTACTTTACCTGCATGAACGGCAGCATCACGCCATATTGCATCATTGTCGGTGGCTTTTCTAACTAGTACCTCGGTGTGTTTAGCGCCAAATATAACTTTTCTAACATTTCTGCAGAATCCAAATATATGTGACAGTGGAATCACACATGAAAATTCTTCATTGATATGTAACATTGATCTGCGTGCTGCGAATCCTAAGTTAAAATTTTCATTCATTGATGCAACTTCAGTTCCAGCTAAATTCATTGCCACGTTTCTACTTTCTGGATGATCAGTTGTATCCTTTGCAAACATCATTTATGGACCAGTTGATCTCGAGTAATCATCGCTGTATCTTGCAAAGCCAAGTATAGTCGTGGCATGATTCAATATTCTTTCCGTCAATGATGCATGTGGCACTGTTAAATAACGCCATGATGCCATTATTAACAAAACCAACTCGATCAGAAATTCCGTAATCTGTATTATCTGCTTTCAAGAGTCTACCTTCAATCTCAATGAATGCCTCAGCGGGCAAGAAATATCTACTTGTATCATGAACCTGCAATTCGATTTTTCCTCCTGCATCGGGAACACGTGAGTCATAAGAATAATATTGATAATCACGCACCGATTCATCTTTGAGAACTGGTGCGTCCATGTCAAATGCTGGATCAGATACACGTTCGAACATTTTATTATACTTGATATCGTCTAACACGAAGATCACTTCCTGCAAACAAACTAGCGGTTATATATATATATATATATATATATATATATATATATATATATATATATATATATATATATATATATATATATATTTTTTTTTTTTCTGATAGGGGTACACCAGCCGACTCTGCTAGTTTTTGATTCGCACCTTGATTTATTATTTTGCTAACATTTGCAGTAATAGCTTCTGTACTGGGTAATTTTACTGGCTGAGGTCGGACCGCTTGCGGTCTGCCTATTAATCGTGCTAGTCTGTATTTGATTGCGGAGAATTCTTTACTAGCAATATCACCAACAGCACCAATACCTTTATCACGAACAACTTCAATAGCTTTCATTCCCAATTGCTTTGCAGTCGGTATTGCTTTTGGGGCTATCCTTCTGAGTAGACCCTGAACAACATCACCGAGTCCATCTCCGTAGATCGCTTTATATGTAGGTAATCGCAAATTTATCACCTTGACAATTACAGGTCCACGTTGTGCATTATGTATGATCATCTTATTTTCTTGTCACTGATCTAATTGCATACCCTCAATCACTGCGGTAATCATGAACGATTTCATCAATGAGAGACCGATAAAAATTAATGTCCATGATACCGCCTGTAAATAATCTCTGACAAATATCAGCTGCTTCATTAACGATTTCTGGGGAATTATTACTGGCTCGTTTTCCGCCAATCAAAATTTCTAGTCATTTAACATCGGCAAGGACGTTGCTGGGACATGGAGTATCAAGACCACTTCCTCGAATGACCCAATCACTCAGACCACTTCCCGTTGTTTCTTCTGCTTTTTTCTTACTTGGTGAACGTAATTCCCTCCTTCGTCTAATTTCTTCAAATTCCAAATCTTCTTCTTCTTTTTGTTTCCTTACTCGTTCAACTTCTCCAAGTTGCAACTTCATTTTTTTCTTCTCTAAGTTTCCTTCCTTGTTTTACTTGTTCGATATACTCATATACTGCATTGTTAATAACGTCAAAATTGTTAACATCTTCTTCAGATCTGATCTGCGGAGTATCAGTAGCGATGCGATATATATCCATAACCCAATCGGCAGATCTCATAGTTTTCATATACTCGGGTATTACATACTTATCTCTTTCATGATATCCAAACGCGGCAATATTAATTAGTTGGTCTGGGTCCTTGATAGCGGCAATACCTTCAGGTGTGAATTTATTTGTAATGTTAATTCTAATATTTGGCAGAGGCTGAACTTCAGGTTGTGGTTGAGGAGGTTGCTGGGATGGTGGTCGAGGGGGTAGTGGTGGTCTTGTTGCTCGAAGACGGCCAGCAATATCAACAGGCGATGTCTCAAGAGCTTTTTGTGCTGCTTCAGTTGCTGTAACAATTTTCTTGGTTGGTTCGACAATTGGTTTAAATATCTGTTCTGCACCTTCTGTAAATTCCACCTGAGACTCCTGACGCTCTTGTAATTTTTGCTTGACAGGATCACGGACGGGGAGATATTTCTTAATTGTCTCTAGTCGCTGTAGAGCTAGTTTAGCTGTGTGAGATTCCATGGTTAGTGTTATTATTGATATAATGATTTAATTACACAACACAGCAGCAGGGAGGGTGACGACCGCAAGTGAGTGTCCGGGTAGGTAAACGAGGACGCAAACACAAGCGTCAAAGATAAAAATAACCCAATTAGAGAGAGATCTCAGTCGATTAGAGACCTCGGTTTAGCGTTATCGACCTTGTGTTTTTCGTTTCGTAGGAAGCTTTATTTTCAAAAAAGGACCGTTCTGAAAATGGTCTGTTCACCCTCCCAACTGCTTAGGGTGAACTAGAGAAGGTGAGCAGGAGAAATCGTATGGTTGACTGGAGTAATCGTAGGGTGAGCTGCACCATCTTATCAAAGAGACTTTTTCCAGTCGTATCGAGTGACTGGAGAGATCGTAAAGGCGAGCTGGAAAAATCGTAGGGTGAGCTAGAGTATTTGTAGGGTGAGCTCGAGAGGGTTTGCAGGAGAAGAGGACGAGCTAGTGTAATCGATAATTAGTCGAGGAATGAAATTAAGATCTTCCCAAAAGATCAGAAAATAGCCTTTGCTGAACCCCTGTAAAATTTACTGACTTAATTGTTTTGTATAAGTGCATATATAAATCATAAATGGGTGATTCAAACTTGTGGCAAGCAGGAAAATTCAAGTACAGTATATAATCCCAGGTAACCACATTATTTGAGAAGGTTTAATCTATAACTAATTTGTTGGTATCTTTCATGTTTATTATTCAAAATCGGTACAAAATCTGATCACTGTCAACCTGTGTGAACATATGTAGATACTATATGACTAACCACAGTCCCTGGTGTTACTTCAGCAAAACTAGACAGATATGAGAAGACTTGCCATGTTAGAAACTTATTTATTGTATGACTCGATCACTTCGATCGTGTGTGTGTGTGTGTGTGTGTGTGTGTGTGTGTGTGTGATCTTGTGTGTTTTGTTACAAACGCAATATCACGGACTATATTCCTTGCTTGAATTTGCGCTCATTCTTTTTTTTCTTGTAGAAATTGCCTTTACACTAGTAATAATGCAGACTGTCTAGCATATATTAAATGAACTTTGATTTTCTTTGTCTATTCATCTTTATTTTCTTTTTCCAAAATAAAATGCAAATACTTCGATGGGTCGTTCATGCCAATGCTCATAATTTGTATGTATTGCCTACTTGTTTCCCGAGTTTTGTTGTTGTTGTTGTAGGGTTTAACGCCATTTTTCAGCACAAGATAGGCTATACATGGCGGCCAGTATAACTGGTGGAGGAAGAACCCTGGAAAACCCCGGGAAGAACCACTGACCCACGAGAAGTTACTGGCAATCTTTCTCACGTGCCAACGTTAGTCGAGCCCGAGACTCGAACCCACGCAGACAGAGGTGAGATGGCAGTGATCCGGAACGGTGAGCGCTTTAGACCACTCGGCCACTCGGGGCCCCTCCCGAGTTTTGAAGGAAAATGGAAAGTTTTTAATTCAGCTTTTTCGTTCTGCACCCTGCCGTTTTCACAGAGTTCGTAAGAAGTAGATGAAATTAAATCCGGAAGATATTAGTTATAATTTTTTTTTTTTTGGGGGGGGGGGACAGGTGATGGAGGGAGGGAGCGAGGGGGGAAGGTTGCCCCCCCCTCCTCCGCCGGATTTCACCTCTAAACACGTTTAGGCCTACATCCTTAAAACTTATTAGATGATCACTGCATGTTTGACCCCACTCCCACTCGTAAAATAATTTTGATGGTGTCCCTATGCGGGGTTCAAAGTATTATGTGGCTTATATTGGAATTTAACATTATGGGTCTGACTATGTGGATCTATGGAAAGTTAACATTACGTTGGAGATATTTTGAATGCATTTATATGAAATAATAAAGTCAGTGATTTTTAATGCAGTTAAGCAAAGTCAATTTTCTGATTTTTTGAGGACCTTAATAAACAGTTTCCTGGTAGAATTATAATTAATTATCGATTACTCCAGCCCTCTCTGGCTAGTCCACTCCAGCTCGCCCCACAATTACTTCAGCTCACCCTAGGATTACTCCAATTCGTCCTACGATTTCTCCGGCACACAATACGATCTTTCTAGTCCACCCTATGATTACTTCAGCTCACCCTAAAATATCTTTAGTTTACCTTCTCCAGCTCACCCTACGATCGCTACAGCTAATCCAATTTGAACGAGCTGGCGTGAGATACTGTGAGTACGTGAGTGGCTGATCGGGCTAATATGTGCTCTGAGCTGTCTGTGCCACATTTGACAGAGATGCCGCTTGGGTTTGATCAACGGTGGATGTACTGCATTTCTGAGACTTACGATGCTCACACTTCTGCACTGCTCTCCAGTTATCTCTGTTCAAAATCGGTAGAGTCTAGATGAGATTTCCGCTAGGTGGAGCGATCCTGTGTGAGATCTTCTCAAGACTCGGAGTACATGTGAAAGTGTTTAAAGGATGGTTTGAGTGAATCTTTCAAGTGTTTCAACTAACACCCTGAAATTGATTTCCCTACTTCAGTTCGCCGTAGAAGATCATCTTTGGTAATCGATCTCCTGACATCCCGGTGACGTGGCCTGCCCGTCTCAAATGTGATTTCATCAGCAGAGTGTGGATGCTTGGAATGCCTGCCCGTATGATAACCTCAGTGTATGGGACTTTGTCCTGCTATCTTACCCTCGTCATCATTTTTCTTCAGGCAGACCATGTGTAAATGATTCAGCTTCATGGCATGGCGTCCCTACTCAGTCGAGGTTTCGCAAGCATACAACAGGGTCGGCAACATAACGTCTCTGTAGACCCTAAGTTTTGTTTGTAGACTGATACAGCTGTGCTGCCACACATTTGCAGGTAGTATGTCAAAGGCCACACTTGCTTTATCAATTTAGGCATTGGTTTTATCATGGACGTGGAATGCACGTGACAGAATGCTGAAGAAATAGGTGAACTTGTCAACTGCCACGGAAATGTCGTCAGCAAATAGGAGATCACGAACGGTCACTTCCTGTAACCCCGTATTCTCTTGTAGTCCTCTTTGACGGAACAGCTTGCCGTCAGTCAGGTATCTGATGTCAGTCCTATTATCAGAGGCACAGAAGACAACAGTAAGCATGGAAGAGAACATAAGGCTGAAGAGTGTTGAAGCTATGACACAGTCTTGTCTGACTTCATTAGTGACTGATAATGGTTCAGACGACTAACCGCTATCCACAAGACGAGCAAGCATGCCATCACAGAACTGGTGAACCATCACGATAAATTTCTCAGGGCAAATTTTGCCATGATCTTTCAAAGACCGATACGGCTCCTTGTCAAAAGTTTTTGTCAGGTCGCCAAACGTCGAGCATAGGTCTTTACTGAAATTTAAACTAAGTTCAATTCGTCGTAAACGGAATCTATTAACGTGTCTTTGATAAACGTAAAATTGACCATGTTTATTGGAGCACGTCCGTTGTGGTATGTTCTTTTGTTAAGCTCTTCAATTTCTCAATTCGGAGATAAGTACATCTCGCATATAGTTCTCAATTCAATACTGCCTAAAGACAGGGCCGACAAGGGGGGAGGGGCAACCGGAAATATATCCCCGGGTCCCGGGCCCGTAAGGGGGCCCGAGCAGAGCAACACTTTTTAATTTTATAAAAGAAAATTATTTTTGAACAAGAACTAGGAGAGGCCCGGGTTTTTCTTACCCCAGGGCCCATGATCGCTCTCTACGGCCCTGCCTAAAGAGAAGCGATCGGTTTTGAGGGTTCAATGGAAAATTTATTGCCGCATCCACCTGCCTAACATAACAAATCATAAAAAATAAAACACAAGTAAGGTAAAAATGTTCCATATTTTTGGAAAGCCATATTAAAATAAAGCATAAGAAAAGTATTCACTCAATCTGACAAATCAATGGCAGATCATAGGAAAGAAAGTTTGCACCCCAACCCCAAATTTATACCTGCATTTCTAATTTTTGACACCAAGTGGTGCTCATAGTGCAAGCACAAGCACTTCCTCCAGGTGATAATTCTGAGAAACATTGTCTACTAAACATCCGGATGGAATTCAAAATGGTGTCAGCCAGGCCGTTTTTTTAAAAATTTATTCTACTTGCAAATTCCGGTTCTGTAAATTAAAAAAAAAAAGCAAAAACGATCGCTTCTATTTAGGAAAAATGGGATTGCAAAGTACAAGCAAGGTTTACTTACCTACGAACCTGAGGGGGCAGGGGCCAGTTTTTATGTACAAACTTAATGTCGCAATCAGCGACCTAGTATAAAAAATCATAAAAAAATCAGATACACAAGTGAGGTCAAAAAGGCCCATATTTCTGGATACCTATATTAAAACAAAGCATAAGAATATTATCCACTTGACCAGAGAAGTCAATGGCAGTTCATAGCAGAACAAGTTTGTGCACCCCAACCTCAAATTTATACCTGCAATTTTCATGTCCGAAGGTCATTTTTGACACCATGTGATGCTCACAGTGCAAACACAAGCCCTTTTCCTAGATGATAATTCTGCAAAACAGTGTGTAATAAACAGGCTGATGCAATTGAAAATAGTTGTCATCCAAGCCGTTTTTGAGATATTCTACTTGCCCCAAACCCATGTGTTTACTGCTATGGGAGGCTAGCTCTTCTTCCCAGCCGACTATTGGTATTTCACTATCAACATACTGCAGAGTAACTATGGAAGATGTACATGCCTGACATCAATTTCAAGAACAACACAAGCCCGAAACACCTAGTTCACAAATATATCCATATCTTTAATTAGTAAACAATAATAGCTGAAAAAGTCACACCATAGCCTTAAGTTAAGAAATTTGCCAGAGGCCAATTTACGAAACTATTCCCTGCCACCTGAAGAGCTTTACTAGGGGCAAAACTACGCACCTCCGAAAATGAAGATTTAACAACGGAAGTGCTCCAATAAGCATCGCGATTTCACACTTTACAAACACATCATATTAACACCCTTTTTTGACAAAACTGTGCTTAGTTTAAAATTACTTCCAAGTGATGTATTAGACTGACTTAAAGTAAATCATGAAAATTAACAAGTAATAAGGCCACGTGTTTGGAACTAATTTGTTGCTCTTAACATACAGACGTGACCTCACAGTTGGTGGGCGTAGGGATAATATCCAAATTTGGATCGTAAATCGCCAGATAGCAGAGTCACTATTTCATGACTATGGCGCAGAGGGGAACCCAAATGTTTAATGCTTCAGGTGGCTAGCTTTTCTTCCTAGCCATATATTGGTATTTCACTGTCGACAGATATATATACTACAAACATGGGGTGGGGGTGTTTATGCATTACATACATTTCAAGAAAAACAAGAGCACGAAACACATAATTTACAAATATACCCATTTCTTAAATGATTAGGCAATAGTAGCTGAAAAAGTTACGTCATAGCTTTAAGCCGTGTAATTTACGAAATTATCTCCTAAAACTTTGAAAAACAGAAATATCAAAGCTTGCATTCGACTGGTACTCTAACAAAATAAAACTTATCCCATCATTGGAGTAAACCAGTCTATGCCTCGTAAGTAGGTCTCGCCATGATGTCTTGACACGGGTGAGAGTTTTTCCCGAATTTTAAAGATTTCTGCGATCTTTCACTCAGTGAATACGGTTCTTTTGGCGTGTCGCAACCCTCCTAATCATACTTTTTGAACTGGTAAGTAATATATCTGTTCGTGCCAACGATTACGTTAAATTTACCAGTGTTTCATTCAACTGTCAATCCTGTAAATGTTGTAACCTTATTTCAAGGTTCATCAGCACTGATCGTAGACGATCAAGTTGTTTTCCGCCTTCAACCCCTAACCCCCACCCCCATTACTGATGGCGGAGGCCGTGGGTCAGATCGTAGTTGTATGGCGCATTGGCCATTAAATTTATTTTTGTGAATTAATTCTTTTATCGTAAAGTACTTGAGCTGCTTTCCGCGTCTGACCTGTGCAGTTCCATTAAGATGATCTAAGTAGATTTAGGTAAAGCTCAGTGAGTCGTGAGAGTGCACGTTGGTTTTCAAACTCAAAGGCTGTAATTTCGTTTCTAACCACCCATCACGCCATTCTTACTGTGTTGCGTAATCAAGTCTATTCAGACCACTGAAATCATTAACATAAGAGTGACAGCTACCAGAGTTGACTGATGTATGGCAAAGTAGGGTCTAACAATTCACCAGTAGATACTATATGATTCCACAAGATGTGTTTGTGTATACTTTAATCAACTGCAAGTACAAGAGACAGTAAGAAAGTGTTCAGGTATGCAAGAAATAAACCACAAAATCCAAAATGATTAAGCATTGAGTTATTAAGTTTGGCATCCATCTTGTATGTACATCAATTGTGAATGTGAAACTACAGTACAGCTCAAATGATTTTTCGAAACCCTATGCTTCAGAGGTAGGGGTGAAATTATATGCCTTTCTATGTATTCACAATACACAGCCAGCAATATGATACAATGTTGATATACATATAGATTTAATAATCTTTCCTTCTTTAGAAGATCTGTTAGTGGTAGATGGTGCCCATTTATGTGTTGACATACAGGTACTGGTTTTATTTCCAGTATGCATAGTACAGAGACATATACTGGCATCTATTTTTATGCTGTTCTCATTGATGATAAGATAAATATACTTTCAAACAGTATACCTGCTAGTTGTCAATGAGTTTTACTCTGTGTTGTAGGCCATTTGGATGAATATCAACAAAATATATCACATTGTACTTCCCGCAGACACAGTAAACTGCTGTGATTACAGGTACTAGTTTTTATTAGTGAAGAAGGAAAAGTTGACAACACCCACTCCCACTGTATAAAAAAAAAAATTGTAAAATGTAAGCAAGGTAACAAAATTTGGCTGTTTAACCCCTCACTGATTCTGTGCTAACTTTATTTGTCACATCTGTGTGTACAGTCACTGATTAAATGTACAGTCACAGATTAAATATCTCTGCATAAAAAAGAATCATTCCAGGTTTGTTCCCCATGTATGATTTAAGCCTAGATGCGACCAGGATTTTATCTAAAGGGGGATCTCTCATTAGTCACAAAAATAAGTTGAGAGTAGAAAAAAATGGAGGGGGAAGAGGAAACGGTCATAGTTCAACATTTATCTAGCACTTTAATATCCATCACTCTCTATTCCTGTTCAGCTCTGTTAGAGCTCTCTTGAAATCAAAATCTGTAAAAGATGTCACCACTAGTTGTATAAGCATAATCTGATGGTTGTTTCAGAGCCAATTCTGAATAAAGATGTCAAAATTTTAGAAAAAGTCACCCGGGTACCCATCGAATCTAAGGATTGGTTACCCGGGTACCCAATCAAAGGGAAATTATATTAAATGTGGACCTGAACTGATTTGTTTTAAGTTCATACCTGTCAGCCCCTGAGAGGTATAAGCCAGGGGTCATTCTACTGGGCGAAGTGGGCGACTATGTTGCCTGAAAAACGTAAACTTCACCTCTTCAGTTAGGAAAGCAAAAATGACTTCGCCGTCTGATTTTTCAGACCTAAAATGACTACCTGTAGTTTATGACTGAGATGCTCCCTTGCTGTTGCCAGGAAGCTCTGGCAGTGCTGTAACCCAAAGTGAAATATATTTATGTGGTGTTGATACCAATTAACCTGCATCAGTGAACAAACTCACACATTCATAGGTGTGTTTTAATAGCTAACTGACCAAAATAACCCTTTCTGGAACAAGATATCACTGCTTGATTTCCTGAAGTTTGACCTACTGTACTATGATGAAAATATTCCAAGTTCTGTTTCAAAATTTAAACATCAATATGTAAATAGTGATTCGTTTTTTATAAATATAATCGATGAAGAACATTTTCTAATTTCTTTTTAAAAATGGAGATTTTAACTGCATTGTTTGCATTATTTCTTTATAAAATCAGATTGAAACCATAAGTGAACCTACAGTGGCGGACATTGTGGCATCTGTGAAATACCACTTTAGATGTCTGTATTCGTAAATAATTGGGAAAATAGATCAAGGAAAATATATAGTTCCATGAAAACAAAGTTTAAATATTAGGTGATTGAAGATTTAACCTAAATGTTTAATCATGTAAGTCAGAAACATGGGACAATATTATGTTTTGGAATTCAAATAAATGCTGTAAGGTCAAGGTTGTTTTCTGATATCATTCATTTTCATGAAAATACAAAAAAGGTAGTGAAGCAAACACTATTTAACCAATGCATGTCGTTACTAACAATATGTAGGCAAATCATAAAACCATAAATATAAAGTCCTATTAATGGATTTTTGTTATGAATGGTAGAAAGTGAGTGGTTATGTTGAGAAAATCCCTCCTTCTAAAAATAGATGCACTATCATGGCGCAATACATGTTCTTGGATGTCTTCATTTGGAAAAATAAGGGTCTAGTTCAGTATATATCAACTTCAATGTTTCAGTCTATTGGCTATGAATAGTTACAGTAATGTTTCATAGGGAATGATGAAATCAGGATGAAGAGTATGGTTTGAAGTCACTTGTGCATTTGCTCCTATGTATATGTTGTAGGGGTTGTTTCAGAATAGGTTAGAAATCTTGGTGACTGCAATTTTACACAAAACTTTCAGAAAATAAAATAAAAAAATTAAATAATATTAGTTTATTAAGCATTTTTACTGACTTGCAATTACAAGACTCTAATCATTAAAAATTAATTACTATGTATAGTTTCAATCGTGCTTTTTTAAGTCATATGGCCAAAATACACTGCATTTACCTCAATCCGAACATATATGACTACAGGTATGAATACAATGGGTATAAATATACAATATTTTTATACATGTACAAAATGTGTTGATAATAAAAATAGAACACAGATTTTTCAATTTGAAAATAAAGTATTGCTTAAAACTATGTTAAATGCATACTGAGAAATAGAGGACATAATTAAAATAGGAGAACACAGCTCTCTCTTTCTCTCTCTCTCCCTCTCTCTCTCTCTCTCTATATATATATATATATATATATATATAATCCAGGGATAGCACTTTCTGTTCTGTTTGGTGTATATTTATAATTCTTTATAATTAATTCTATATACCTTGATTTTATTCATAGGAATCCGGAATGGCTGTGTAGATAAATGAGAATTAATTACTAGGTCATCATGCGAGTGTGTCTGCTACGCACGAGTGCATATAACACTGATTGAGTAGCATCATTTTTTGGTGAGGTGTGCTAAGTCGTGAGGGAATAATATGGGCCTGTGTGTGCAGGCAAGGCGATGGGTGCCATTTACCCGCAGACCTGGGTTTGAATCTCCGTAGAGTATGAATTAAAAATTCTCTAACCTGTATGATAGTATTATTTGTATTAAAATATTAATTCTGCCTACTATTGTCAAGCATTCTTCTATAGAATCCAGGGATAGCACTTTTTGTTTTGTTTGGTATATATTTATAATATATATATATATATATATATATATATATATATATATATAGTGTTTTTCTTGCTTTGCTTCCACTTCTCCCTGTTCTATTCAAAAGGAGAAGTCACTTCTTATTAAAATTCAAGTCTAGCTTGGCCCCTGTGAGCTTGATTATTACTAATACAAGTGGCATAAAAGTGCAGTCTGAGCTTAAAAAGAGTAATCTATATATTATTGCAATAATTACGAAGACCATATACATTTACTTTTGCTACTTTCATGGATCTGCAGTTAGTTAAAATTCTTGTTGCCAATCAGCTAAATCCTTATGGATTAGTACGAGAAAGCAGACACAAAACAAAATGATAAATTATTATTTATACATAACATTCACTTTAACAATTCTGCATCACATGTTTAACTTTCATTGAAAGGTCGTCAAGTCCACACATTCTGATTGCTTCATTACATTGCAGTCAAATTCCTTTTTCCAGATTTGTAAAGTGCTATTGATTTGTCCTTTTTCTGATACAATATGATCTTCAGATAAACAAAATCCCTCTCCGGTAACATTTTTTAGTCATATAACATCCATGAGTCACATAGATAAAGCCCATTTTACTTAATATTTGGCACCATGTTTTTTTCAATATAGACTGGTCTGCTGCTTAGCAGTGTATTAAACTATAATCAATCTATGGCACATTGTTTCAAATTCAAGAAACTTGTCTATTTTCTTGGAAAAGTGTCATGTACAGTCATTATAAATAGAAAATAAGGAAAATGTTCGACATACATAGCCAATTGGTTGCACATGTTGAAACTACAAGATCAGTAGACGGAGGTCTATGATGACACGAGCCTCAAAGTGTACTTGTTATTCTGTGTCTCAATGGCTCCTGTCATTGCCAGATATAATCTTTGATCTGAATATGGAGACATTTTTTTTATTTTCACAGAGACTAAAAACGGGTATCGTTTAGCTAATTTTTTCTACCCGGCTAATTATAAACGGGCAGGTACCTGAGTGCCCTAGTATCCAGTGTCACCTTTATGTATGAATATTGTTCTGTGCTTTTGTCTTAAGTGGCATATACATAGCTAGCTTAGTCAGCTTCAGTAAGTTGGGAAACTCTTTTTTTATGGTTGTTATGTACTATTTTCAACAGCTGATAGGTATTATCTTCTGGATACTTATACTTTAAAATAAGATTATTCATTGACATAAGCTCTGCCAATGTTTCAGTTCCTTGAATCGATGTTTTAGTGACTACTTTGCCAGATTTCTGTCACTTCCTTAATGCTGTATTAGGGTTTCAAGTCCATCAGTGCTAGTCTTCTTGTTCAGACAGTTTTTTGATAAATAAATATCTTTATTTCTTAATTTCACTTTTTCATTCTCATTTATTCAGTTTTATTTTCACCCTGATATGGATATATAGATTTGTAGCACATGATCCTGCAGGGATAGATTGTTTGAGAAAAGAAAATTGCATTCTATTTTAAATTATCTGTTTAGTAATCTTACATGGTATTCTGCCTTTTCTACATTTACCGGTACATGTAATTTCGAAATACTGCTAAAAGTGGCAGGGTGTGCCATCCATTTTTGTCCATCCAGCATGCACATTGGACTTTTATTTAACACCATTTTCAGCCTCAAAATCACACAGTGGTGTCTCCATTAACATCTTCCCAGTTACAGTAATCTAATCTAATTCATAACTTTAAAAAGCAATATTGTCAGAAGATGAACCATGCAGAGAATTAGCCATTTTGGGGTTTCTAGGTAGCTGGTAACTTAAAACTTCTTGAAAACATAAAACAACAGCATAATGCTTGTTCCGGGGCCCAATGTGCCAATCAAATTTTAGTTTAACAACTGTTCATATCAAGCAGCTGAAAGCCAGATGTGTAAACAGTTGCTTACTTGAAAAAAAGATGTCACCGAAAGCAATTTGATATGTGACTTATGTTGTGACAAGCACTTTAATGGAGAATGGTTAAATAAAAAATGTATACTGCACGGAGTATACTGCGTTCAACTGTCAGCTGATTTGTGGGAGTTTTCATGGATCACTACTTTTATGTGCACGAATTCGTACAAATTTTGCATGACCCTGGCAGCATCTCTGTTTAAATACTTGGCATATCAATCAAAGAGAACTTTTGTGCTGATTTTCTTTGTTGCTTTGCCAATACTTCCTGTTTGTCACCCAGAACCGTAACAATAACCACCAATGAGAATTCAATATAACATGTTTCACTGCATGACCCATTAATAGTGTTGCTTTCAGATTTGAACAAAGTTGACAAAATCAACATAGTAACTTTGCACAACCGTGGTTGTTTTAAATGATGAGCAAAGTACTTCATCATACATGTGGAACACATTTGGAATGAGTCCTTTGTGCTGAACATGCTTTTGGGGTAATATATTTAGCATGGGATTGGCAAGGGGGAAGGGCAGTTTATGAACTATGTCACTTTGTGTTAATTTGTAGAAAGTGAGTGTTCTCAACAGTCTTTTGTTTTGTTGCTTTTACTTGCAAACATGAGTGCCTGTGCCTGTAACAGCTGGTATCGTTATGTTATTGGTACAGCAAAAGTATTGATGAATCATTTGACCCTACTTTATGGTGGCCAACTTAATCTAGGTATGAAAGGATTCATTGATATAATATCGATTCCTCAATACTTTTGCCATAATGATACATATATTGATGCAAGAGGTGGAGAATCAATACAAAACGATACTTACCCTATACAAGTTACTTTTTTATATTCAGCAGTCATGAATAATTATTAGTTGTTTACCTTTTAATTCTTTAAATTGAGAATGCATCTGAGACAGATGTCATGGGCATAGGCACACATTTTTGTCAGTAAAAAAGAAAAACATATTGACAACACCTGCTTGCCTTCAATAAATTAAGACATGGTGATGTGGTTCATAATGTCCCACCCCCCACTTGCAGATTCAATGCAAATTGTCTTATCCAATGTATAATGAAATACATAATTTAATGAACACTTTTACATACTTTGTTGATTCATATCTTGTCTATTTGGGTCTAATTTAATGACTACACTTCTTTTGTGTCACACAGTGAAATATGTTATATTGAATTCTGATTGGTGGTTATTGTTTGTTCCAGTCCAAGGTAAACAATAGCCACCAATCAGATATTATTCCCTGCATGACACACAGGAAGTATTGGCAAAGCAAAAGAGAAACTTCTCGCAAAAGTGGTTATTAATTGATATGTGAAGTACTTAAGTCATACATGGGGAGCAAATTTGGAATGTCTCTTTTTAAGTTGAGATATTTGATCAGTAACTGAATGTGCCAGTGGAATAAATAAAATTAACACAGACTGGGCAAGGGGGCTGATTCCAAACTGCACCAGTTTCTCATGTTGCATATATTTTGTGTTTTTATTTAAGCGGAGTGTGTATTGTCAATAGTTTTCCTTCAGTAACGAAAACAAGTTCCTGTGGCTGCTGCAGTTATTTTGCATCAGCCAAAGTACAGTGTGATAGATTTTGTTGGTATTCATCCCCATGCCCATACTCCAGGCATGTTCTAAATGAGATTTTCCTTGCATGAAGTGCACTATTTCTTCAGTTTTGCAGATAACAACATAATGTCTTCCAAGTTTGAGCGAAGACATGAAATTGGTAATAAGATGGTTTTAAAGCAATCATGCAGTGCAAAACAACGGGCATAGTTGCCATGATGAGTAATGAATCTGATCAAATGGGGCAGCCTGAAATGACTGAAAAAAGGGTTGAATTAAATTCACTGACAACTAACAGGTAGTCTGATTGAAAGTATTTTTGTTAACTTGGCATTTTTGAGAATGTGATACAAATAGATGATAAGTCTATGTCTGTTAGTAATCTGCATACTGGAAATAAAACCATAATGTCAACACATATAGAAGGTGGCCAACTGCCACTGACAAACCTTTTAAAGATGGAAATGCCATGAAGTTGTTATGTCTCTTGATAATGTATTGTATCGTAGGGTGTGTATCATAAATCATATCTATACATGACACAGGTATATAGTTCCACTGCTAACTGAATCCCCAAAACTTTCACTTTGTGGTGGATGGATAATGCTTGGAGGGGCTGTTTGACATCACTGAATTACATTAGTTTGATTGACTTCTTTTGCAATAATTTTTGCTTTCGCACTGTTAAAAAATACACTGATTTGATCCTGCTGTTCCACAGTAAAGAAATCTTCAGAGTTATGGACAATTAAATTCCAAATTGACAACCGTTTCTTTTTAAAAAGACAATAAAACAAACAGAAAACAATGAATGTGCACTGGAATGCAAATCACTCTTAGCCCTTTACATAGTAATGGCACAGGCTCGTGGCCATACAAACATAACTTTAAACTACTGGTAGCTCAATTCTGACTGCATGTGCACTGTAAGGGACTAGCAATTTAATATATGGTGTTAGAATGTTCTTTGCAACTGGGATATTTTTTTCCCTTTCATCACAAGATAAATTTGTTTCAAGAAAAACAAGCAATGTAATGGTTTTTTAAAAAAATACTAATCAGATAAGGCAATTTTTTTCAAGAAACCCTCTTCTACAAAATTTAATGGTCTCTCCCTAATCAAGACTTGACTTAAGCAGATGTTTTCAGTAAACATGGAAGCTACCATTGTCAGCACTGTTATATAATATTGAGAAGGATTAGATGATTTTATTTTCAGCTTGGTAAAGGTGTGTTTTTATCTTACAAAGCTGTCTGACGTTGCATGCTGTACAGCCCCAATTATGGTTGCACCATTAACAATGAATTATTTTTTTGTAATTAACCTGAACATGACTTAGTGATCAAATGAATAATAATGTGGACAGTTGTCAAATCTCAGGTGTTCATATATTTTAATTTCCAACACATTTATGGCATTTTGTTTATATGTATTGTCCCCTCCCGTGTCCTTTTATTTGCTCATTATTGGCTGTGTGGATAAAGTGTGTGACTTAGACAAGAAAATTTGACTGTAGAGCATGAGGTCATGTGTTTGTGCCCAATGGGGGGAAAATTGGTTTCTTTCTTTTTCCTCCATGATTCTGTAATGTCAAGTACGGTATTACTTTATTACAACTAACTACCAGTATTCCAGATTTCAGTTTCTGTATGCGTTGATTTATAATCGATCAGTCTTTCATATTTTAATTCTTAAGGTTACCTACAAATGTTAACATGTCAAGCATGAAAAAAAAATTGGTTAATGTTAATAAGCATTTTAGCATTTTTTTAAAACTCACATTGGTGAAAAGTTCTTCAAAACATAAGCAGAATCAGAAAGAACTTTCTTGACTGGAACATCTTTTTGACTTAGTGTGGACAATGAAACTGCGAATTGAAGAAAGCTACGTAATCGGGGAATACTTGTACTGTTACTGAAGCATTTATAAAAATGTTGCTACTGTGAATTGTAATTGATTATGATAACTTTCACAGAGAGATAAAGAGACAGGAATTTTACTAAAAACAGTTCATGTTCTACAAATGCATCATAACAGGTTCATCTGTATTATACAGGAAAATGAGCAGAAAAAGAAAAAAGTAAAACATTAATTTCATCAGATGCTGAAGTTTACTTGCTTTTATATATATATATATATATATATATATATATATATATATATATATATATATATATATATATATATATATATATATTGATATACATTATTTACATACAACAAATGTGTATGTATTTATCCCACTTCAAGTAAGTTTTGAGATTTGGAATAAATGAGTTTTTATTATTTCTGTTGATAAATTGTTTTTTCTTCTCAATTCATTTATATTTAGTTTTAAAATGTCCTTTCCTACTGGATTTTCTACACATGCTGGCTAGTGTCATGCATATCCAATGTTGGACAATCCAGATCTGTAATGAAATTTGATTGTTTCAATCCTGAATTTTTCTGTTCCACTGACAAATACACTGGTTGAATTTCCCTCATGTGCCAGTTTGGGATATTGTTTGCAGTAAGTGCACAGCATCTTTCCTTCATTGATTCAAGTCATGGATAATTATTAGTCCAGTGTGACTGAAAAAATATTTTCAGTTTTCATTGGTGTCCTATTTGACATGTTTTGTTGCCACAGAGTCTACCTTTTGTCTCTGGAGAAAAAGTTTCCTCAGATTCAGTGACAGCCATACATTAGTCCCTCCACTTTCACATGACTTTTCCTTCACTAAATTTTCCCTGTAACCTACCTGATGAAAATAACTTAGTCACATAGTAAAGAAGACCATGCTTGTCAACTACTTACAAGGTTGTCACAACATACATTTGTGGCTGGAATATTGCACATAGAAGATGATCCTCTGTATAATCAGTAAAAAATTAAAGAATCACTTGACTCTACTGTAATTTAATAAGTTCATAAAGGAAGGTGACTTTAATGTCCCTTGAGTGTCTTTTATTAATTTAATTGCATTGGCACACTGGTTTGAAATCATATGGTAATCCACTTGTGAGGATCTGGAGTGAGTAACCATAATGAAACACTAATCATACCAGGTTACACTGACCGCTCCGGTGTCCACCTCTGATGCAGGAGGTCGCGGGTTCGAACCCCAGCCAAGTCATACCAGAGACATAAAAATGGTACTAACAGTTGTCTCTCTTGGCGCCCAGCATTAAGAGGTTAGTGTTAGGACTCATCGGCCTGGTGTCAGGATAATATCACTGGGTGGGACATGATGCTACATGTCTGTGGCATGATGCCCCAGTGCTAGACATCACTATAAACTGCCACTGAAAACTGAAATTTTTTTAAAGCTACGTTAAAATCAAATCCCGCCTCCCCAGGTTACATTAGTTTTTTTTAAAGTGTTTTGATTGGCTAATAATTCAGTCACTTTGCCATTGTGCATTCAAGTGATAGCAGAATGTGCACACATGTGACAGTTATCAGTTTTAGTAACCTCATGTGAAATAGCAATTCAGACAGACTCTCAGATAGCAGCAATGTCAGATGCTCAGATACCAGCCAAAAGAAAATGTAAAATGACCATGCAGGTAACAAGTGATAACAAAGTAATCCTGCATTCAAAAGAAAATGTAAAATGACCATGCAGGTAACAAGTGATAACAAAGTAATCCTGCATTGCAAACAACGGTACCCCTGTCTGTCATGTCACACCTGCAACAGCAGTAAGTGTACACCCATGGCCCTCAGCTCAGACAAGTGTTGCCTGTACCAACAACTGCATTTCCCATTGCTCAGACAAATGTGTCAACATCAGCTCGATTAGCTCACACAACTGAGATACCAATTTCAGCACCCCTTCCTCCAAGAGATGTGTCTGAAGTACAAACCAAACCAGAGTCCAACACATGAAATCACAAGCCAGAAAAGATAGGACTCTAATAACTGGCTCCTCAGTATTGAAAAGTATAATACCAAGGAGACTTCTTAAAATAACACCGATGTACAGACTCTAAGAGGTGCAAAAATCAACAGCATCACAGACAGAATAATGAATACTGACCTAACCAAATACTGTACAACCAAATTATTATTTTAGTAGGTGGAACAGATGCCAGTGATGGAAGGTCACTAAATCAAATCAGAACAGATTTTGAAAGTTTACTGTATCCTGATAGGTATAGCAGCTCAGATACATGTAAAATAATGATATCAGGACCACCTCCTCGTGTGGACACCAGGGTGAAAGAAATCAGTGATCTGATAATTGACCTATGTGAAGACTTCAGCCGATTGTACATTCCACAATACACATCTTTCTTTCTTCAGAACCAGGATGTCAACCTAAGACTCTCAACAGAGACAAAATTCATTTAAGTAGAAAAGGAACCTCTCAACTACTGAGAAATATTAACATGTATGCCCCCATTTTCAGGCACTATAATGAAGAGTACTGTCTATACTGTGGATAAACTGGGCATGTGACACAGGTATGCCATCATGGCAAACAGACAGAGCTTCAGATGCCATAAATTTGGATGCAAACAAAGATTCTGTCAATCAATGTATTATACATACTTGGAAGCTGGCAAAGAGGAGAATGCCAGTGCTTCATTAATAACAAATCTAAATGTACCTAGTGAGACTCTTGACTCTGACTATTCAGTGGACACTATTGTAAATGCAAAAGTTAACGGATTTTCAGGGTTTGTATGTGACTTTGAAGACGCTAATATATATGAACATTTAAATATGGAAATAGGATGTCAGAATGATAAAAGTAGTATGGAGACAATCTCAGTGAGTACCCCATTGCATGATGACATACATATAATTGATATGAAGCTAAATACAAAAGGTTTTAACATAGGTCACTTAAATGTACAAGGTATAGTGGGAAAAACAGACCAGATTAAGTTAATGGCGTCTTCCAAAGAAAATAATATACATGCTTTAGGACTCACTGAAACCAAATTAAATGCTAACCACAATGGTAACCTATTTCACTGTATTGGCTACAATAAACCATTACGCAGGGAGAGGTCTTGTTGTATACATTAGGGAAGATGTAAATGTAGAAAGGCGACTTGACTTGGAGTCACATGAAATTGAGAGTATCTGGGTGGAAATTTCTCAAAATAATGCTAAATCATTCCAAGTTGGTTTCATTTATAGACCACCTTATTCCAAAGCAACTTTTTGAAACAAATGGAAAATGCTCTTGCACAGGAGAGAGAAACATATATACTTGGCGATATAAATAAGGACCTTCTATGTACTCAGATAAGGAACAACTGGATGAATTTATTGAATCATTAGGCCTAGCAAGCTGGTAAATGAGCCCACAAGGGTAACAGAAAAATCAAGCACTCTTATTGATTACATTTGTACCAACCTACCAGACAATGTAGCTTGTGTTAATGTACCAGATGTTGGTCTTAGTGACCATCCTACTTTTTTGACAAGAAAGGTTAAATGCAAGAGAAATAAGAAAAATACACACAAAACTATCACTTACAGATTGTTCAAAAATTTTAATGAAGAACAATTTCTCAATGAAATGAATATGATCCAAGATTTGGATGACATAGCTGAAGCTCTGAGGGTGTGGACTGACTTATTTATGGATGTAGTCTCTAAGCATGCACCACTGAAAGTACATTGAGTAAACAATGAAATCCAACCTATCTAAGTGGCTTACTACTGAAATCCAAGATGCTCAGAAAACACAAGACCAATTCAAGGCTATGGGAAACCATGCACAATATAAAGTATGGAGAAATAAAATAACAAGTATGATTAAAAAAGCTATAAAAAAAACCCATATTAACAATCATTGTTTGAAAACAAAAACAACAACACAAACTCCATTTGGAAAGTCTTCAGTGAACTCACTGGAGGAACACACAAAGATCAGACAAATAAAGTTCACTCACTTCTGGTAAATGAAACCATAGTCACTGATGACACTGACATTGCAAATGTTTTCAATGATTTATTCACCAACATTACCACAAAGTTAAAAGAACCAGTGATAGAAAACAACGTCAATAAACTGAAAAAGTTCTGCAGCAGCAATATCTCTAAGGAGGTATGTTTCTCTATCCCACCAGTATAAAAAAGCTTTGTTAAAAAATGTGTCAGTGAACTTGACACCAAGAAAGCTACAGGACTTTATCAGATTGGTCCATGACTCATTAAATCTTCTGCCTCTGCTATTTTAGATAGCATAACATTCATAATCAGTTTAAGTATTGCAACCTCATCTGTCCCCAAAATATAGAAAACTGCAAAAGTAACTTCTATTCACAAATCTGGTTCTAAGGATGATGCTGATAACTACCAGCCAATCTCAATACATGTACTACCAAACTTGTCAAAATTGATTGAAAAACATGTCCATGACTCATTCATGTCATATTTAACCAAACACTTGCTGTTACACCCTAATCAATCTGGCGTTAGACAGAAACATTCATGTGAGACTACCTTGATCTCCCTAACTGATAAATAGCTTCAAGCACTTGACCAAGGTAGAATAATAGGATCTGTATTTGTAGATTACAGGAAAGCTTTTGACATGTTGGATCATGAAATCCTTTTGAAGAAACTGAAAATCTACCAATGTGATGAAAGCACAGTTAGATGGTTTACACCATACTTAGTGAGAGAACACAACATGTTTATATAAATAATGTTCTGTCTGAACCTGGAACAGTTAGATATGGAGTACCACAAGGCTCAATTCTAGGTCCATTACTATTTATTTTATTTATTAATGACCTACCACTTTTACTAAAGGACTCAATATCATCTAAAGATCTCTATGCAGATGACACAACATTGTCAGACGTCCAAAACACAAAGCATGAACTTGAAATTTCTTTACAGAATGCCCTAAACAAACTGGACAACTGGTGCACATGCAGTGGCATGGTGGTAAATACTGGTAAAACTAAAATATTACTTATCTCAACACAGCAAAAAAGGACAAATCTTGATAGTGATGAACTATGTCTAACATGGAAGGATAAAAATTTGCAAATGGTCTGTCATGAAAGACTAGTTGGTGTTTTGGTAGATAATAACCTATCATGGACTGAACATATGAAACATATCAGTAAGAAAGTCAATTCAAATTTATGGCTTCTCAGTAGGATAAGACATTTTCTCCCTGAAAGGCAGAGAAAACTATTTTATAACAGTTACATACAACCCTATTTAGACTACTCTAATACATACAATATAGGGTAATTCAAATGATAAAAACATAGCAAAGCTGGCACATCTTCAAAAAAGAGCATTTGGGCTAATATCAATCCAGAAAGAAAGCAAGAAAAATTTAGCTGTTATTAAAGACCAAATCCGTTTGAGAAAAGCCAAATTAATGTACAGGATATCCAATAATAGCACTCCTGAATATTTACAGTCACTATTCCAGTATAGGCTACCTGGCTATACTCCCCACATGCGATCCATGTCTACCAAACAGTATAAAATTTCCAAACCAAATAAGGTATTATTTTAAAAAAAAATTCCAATACTCTGGAACTTTGCTCTGGAATAGTATTCCAGTTGAGATTAGAAATGCCCACTCTATTTCCTTCTTCCAAACCCAATATATCCAGTGACTTCAAAGAGGCAGCTAAAATAAATAAATTCCTTTGTATGAGGGCCTCAAGGTATATTAGTTCTTAGCTAATTGTGTTACCCTCTTTAAATAAAGTCATTATTATTATTATTATTATTATTAATGACTACTTACAGTAATATCATTTGATATGGATGAATATATGTTTTGTGTGTTTTTTAATTTTTAATATAACTTTAACAATTTTTCAGTCGTATTGCTACGATGTCTGCAGTGTTGCAGTTTATAGTGATGTTTAACACTGGGGCATCATACACAGAAATGTAGCATGATGTTCCACCCAGTCGCATTATCCTGACAACAGGCCGACCAGTCCTACCTCCTAATGCTGAGCTCCTAGCGAGGCAGCTGTTAGTACCATTTTTATAAGTCTTTGGTATGGCCCTGCGGGGTTCGAAATATGAATAAGTGGAGAGGTAGATTCAAGCATTCAGTGTGCTCAGTTGCCATGAATAGCCAGATAAAATTAAATAAAGTGGTTAAACATAAAAATTAGCACTCTCCGGACTATCCTGTTGCAAAAATTGTACATGTCCGACTTTGGAAATGAATGCTTCGGGACATCAGGCTATGATATTTGGTCAACCCTGCAATCTTTTTTTCCTATCACTGCTTTTTCTTTTACAAGAATCAAACAGTAGAATAAGCTGTTGTTATACAGTATGATTACATATCCCCAAGTACACTGTCTATTGTCAACATAATGGCAAAGAAGAACCTGAAGTGCAGCTGCTGTTGTGCTTTTAGGTTATCATTTCGCACATGAAATTAACATGTCAATAGCAAAGAGAACAAACTGTTTGATGGCTTCTGTTGCATTAGGTTATTAATTTGCACATAAGCATTTATCTTTGAAAAGAGTATGTGTGAACCATGATGTACATAGGAGCATTTTTTTGTTTCCATTTGTGAAAAATAAAAGAAATCCTACTTTGACAACAAATGTAAAACACAACAACTCTCCCTTGTAATAACATGGTAGTCATGGTCCTTTACTGCAGACCACATTATACAAAGAACCACCATATCTATGAAACATCAAGATATTCAGAATAGTGTAGCATACAGAACTGCGGTATAGCAGTCACTGTCAAAATGTGTTGGATTATGTTTTATAAAGGAAGTGAAGTTACAGGACCAAGTTTCACCTTGTATTTTTTTATCTTAGTTTTTATACATTAGTATGAGTTTGGTAATAGTATCATGTTATATAAAGAATTACATTATATCAAGGTGCATTGTAATGGGGGACAGCTTAAATAAAAATAAGGATACAGAATTGTAAAATGTTTTTTAGCAATAATATTTGTGTTTGCATGTTACTGCAGCAACCTTCCGATTTATGCCTTCTCGGGTTTTAATTACCCCTCTGTAATGCTGTGATTTGATGTCAGAAGAAATTGTACATTTTATTGTTGAAAACATGTGTGCGAGGTAACCATCAAAACTTGTGCAATTTGTTTCACTTAAGCCATGTATTAATGTGATTTTGATATTTATTAGATGTTTATTATTTTTTACATCATAGGTACAATATCACTGATTTTCATATGATATTTAAAATAGTATTTTGTGCCAACTGCAACAGAAAACAGGCACACAAGTGCATCTGTAGAATCCAATATTGTATTTAAAAAGAAGAAAAGATTTAATTCTGCAAAATATAATATTAATGCAGTTTCTCATTATGTTTATATTTTAAATTATATTTGGCATTATGTATCTTGCATTGTCTTCATTAGAGCTAGGAAAGGTTTATAATTTACCAAAGGAGATAATGATGTAGATAAATCAGTGCCTTTCTTCCACTGAACCTCTTTTAGCACATGGTTTTAATAACATCCATCCACCAATCATTCCCAGGTATATCATTTTTGGAAGGGGTCTTCATTGATGATGATTTTCATGGATGTGCCATTGGCAAATAAGTTGGTGCTTTGTAATGCTGAACCCTATGACTGTGTCAACAATAGAGATTTTAACTTTGCCACCAGAATTGCAGTATGGAATCCTAGCCTAAAGCAGCAGCATGATGTCCTTGTACATGGTCAATGACTGCTGTCTTGGGAATTCCAGATTTTTTACTTGTAGTCTGGTAACTGGTGACACTACTTCTAACCACACTTTAACTTTCTTTATGGATTTGGCTTCATACTGTATGTGCTTTGTTTTGGATTTTCTGGGCATTCTGTAAGAAAATATATCAGATAAATGCCATGTTTGATCATTGAGAGAGAGAAAAAAGTACCAGACCTATTTAAAAATTTTCAAAATTAAGCTATTTCAAGAAAGAACCCACACAGCAATTCTTCAGTTCCATCAATATTTTTTCTTCACATTTGAAACCAAATATCTCATCTCCTGTGAGACCCAGTCCTTTTTTCGAGGATTCTTCAGCAGCTTTCACTTATAAATATTTCCTGGTGCAGTATTCTTAGAGAAAAGTTCTGAAATTTTGACAGCATGTTCTCTCTGGAGGTAGGTGGCACACTTTCTAAATATTTTACTTGGTAGACAACATAATTTTTGTCAAAAGGATTGATTCATTTTTTAAATAATAGAGATACCCAATCTCAAATTGGCAGGGACCCCATTGGTACACTCTGACGACATATATAGACTGGACCTACATTTTTTATCTGTGAACATGAAAGTTTGTGTTTTGTCATTTCAGATTTCAAAGTTTTTTGTGTTTTTTATATATTTGAGCTCTTGATATATAGATAATGAGAAAAGAGACAGGGTCTGTAGAGGGTTAACTTTATTTTTGTTTCCTTTCTTTAGTTATAGATCTTTATTTGTCTCATCAGAGAAAGAATATTTGCTTGAAACAAGTGAATAAAGGATATATTTCATTGAGTGGGTGAACAGCTTAGTATTTTCATGAGTGCCAGGGCCATGAGTGAAAATACATGTTGTTCACCCATAATATGAAATATATCCATTATTCACTCAAAGCAAGCAAATTTTCTTTTTATTTTAGGCTCAACTTTAGCAAAATTTATAAATCATTGACAGAATATTTCTTATTTGATCCCTCCCAATGATGTCAGTGGTTTACTTTTTATGTTGTGCAATGTTTTGTATATATTCACACAGAAAATGTCAGTAGTAACACAATTCTTCCTAATTCAAGGCAAAACAGCACAATAAAATCATTGAAGAAAAAAGTATATGTACATTATTTGAGTTGAACTTTGGTTCATTTGTAGGCATGGTATTGATACTTACACAGCATAATGGAAGCATCTGAAATTGTTCAAATTTCTTGTTAATGTTGTCATTGGCAGTGAAAATATTTATTGTATTTAACTCTTGTGAATTATCACAGATTTGTATTTACATATATTTTTTTCCTAAACCTTTTCAAAGCCATCCATAACTCTACATTTTCTCTAGTTTGTATTTTAGGCTCGAATTGCCGTAATATATTAAATAACCTGGAGTAAATCTGACCACTATTTAAACCATTGCTAAATAGTATTTCCTATATCTCTGTTGCAGTGTTTACTTGTTCTATTCAGACAAATCATTATTGTAGTAAAGTCCACCTCAGATTCAGGAGGTTGCAGGTTCAAACCTGGGCTGAGTCATACCAAAGACTTATAAAAATGGTACTAACAGCTGCCTTGCTTGGTGCTCAGCATTAAGAGGTTAGTGTTAGGACTGGGGGGACATCATGCTACATGTCTGCGGCATGATGCCCCAGTGCTAGACATCACTATAAACTGTCACTCAGCAGGTATCATAGTGATATGACTGAAAAATTGTTAAAGTTACATTAAAAATCCAAATCACACACACACACACACACATTATTTTAAGGCATGAGTAACTTAGTTCTTATATTCATGACTGAAGCTATAAAACTTGGGTTGACTGATGCCTGCTGAATAAAAAATGTTGTAAATGCAGCTTTTGAACTTGAGCAATGAGAGAATGACAAGATGATTACATCAGTTTGTCAGACAAGTGTCCTCTTTGCTGGGAAATGTCCTTGCATGTACATTTGCACAAATAAAAAAAAGACAACAAGTTATTTGGTAATTTATATTGTGAACAGCAGAAAGAACTTCAAAAATGTTGGAACTACCCTACTAGTCTAAATATGACAATGTTACCTGGTTCATATTATATCATAACAATGGATACCAATGGACCTTTGCAACTGATAACAAGAATATTTGAATTGTACCCCTTCAAGCTTTTTAATCGACAAAGAAAATGGAACTAAATGAAACAAATTGAGGGTCTGAAATGCACAAATTTAATAAATAATAATTCAGTTGCTGTGAAATTCTGTTATCTGTGAAAGCAGCAGTGTCTTTATGCCATTTAAAAGTCAGTAAAATATGTGATGCCCAGGAGTGGTGCTCCAATGCTTTATTGCTCCATAGACTTGTAAAAAAAATAATTTGAGTGGAAGTAATTAATTTAAATTTTTGTTTTTTGTTGGATACTGAATTTTAAGTGGTATTTTTTGAGGGGTGTGTGTCTAAAACATGGTGTTATCATTTTGTGTGGCAAGTTTTGTAAGTTTGGTATAAAATGCAAGTGAAATCCAGCAGAATGGAATACTGTCTTCTCATTGGTTAAAAGAAAATGATGTCCTGCATTTATTTATAACTTATTTTCTGTTGGCCAATGAGAAGGCAGTGTTCCATTCATTGTGTTGTTCTTGCATATTAAGTGAGCATGATCATGGCCATGTTGAGCAGTAGTGTGGGAAAATGGTCTGTAATTCCTTAAAGGTATGATTGTAAACCAGACTTTGGATAGGCGTACAAAAGTCGAATGCCTGAGCTAAACATTGGTACCAAATTGATTATGCTTCTTGAAATGTAGCTTGAAATGTCAGCATTGATTCTTAAATAGGTCGTACAAGAAAGGAGAGAAGTATTCTTGTATTATTTTATACTATATGTATGACTGATAGTTAAATTGTAAGCAATGATAATATGAACCCCTGTGCGAGTAGCAGGCTACTTCCAGATTAGTATGCTGAACACTATACTGTACTACTTCTTCTAATGAAATGTGCAGAGTTTGTTATCTCACAATAGCTGGCCTGTCCAAGTTTGTTTTCATGTAACTGATTTCAAGGTAACTAGGTGATAACTATTAATGACATAACTCGCGACATCTATATTACAGATATGTTTTGAAATAAAAGAAACTCATCTCTAATGATTAGCTTCATGGATCTGCATCTGATAAGCATTTCTTACCATGCTAGAGACTGTATATTTGATAGGACTTTGATTAAACTTGGTAAATATGCTCATGTCATCAAGATCATGCTTGAACATGATTATGAATGAAAATCATGGATGTTAATGATGTGACCTTTCATCTGAGATAGTGATTGTCATCGGTTTTCAGTGTTGCACCTTATGTACGGTTTTGCAAGTTTTCCCACAGTTTTGTGTACTATATTCCCCAAATCTGGACCCCATTACCCCTCCTCCCCAGTGCAAATTTTTATCAGGGAAAAAAAATGAAAAATACAAGTTTTCTTTAGTGTATGTCCATCCATGTCTGTGTTGACTGGCCAAAGTCATTAAAGGTGATACAGACTGTAAGAGGGCAGTTATCCATTGTAAAAGTGATTCAAACTTCATAGCAGAGATACAGTGTAAAGGATTTTACTGCTGTTAGTGTAGCATTTTTGAGGTTAAGGTCACACCTACAATGAGGAAGATTTAATTTATTTTGAGACTAAATTAATTACAAATGAGACTCAATTTATGCAGATACTCAGTTTTTCATTTATTGAATGATTTATTCATTTGAAAAGTAAATCAGAAAACATGGGTCTTTGTTAAAATAAACGTTAGTAAATAATGAATGAACACTAAAGCTAAATGAGAGCAATCTCAGAAATTCTGTAGTGCAGATAATTTCAGGTTACCTGGATAGTCAAACATGTTCAAGTTTTCATAAATTACTTAAGCACATGATGGCCTGTTTATTGTAATAATGTCAGTGTTGCAGAAAATATGATTGTGCCATGCAGATGACAAGGTGGCAAATCATAGTACTCATACTTTTTTTTATAGGAGAATATATTTATGTGAGAAAATTGCTCATCATTCCACAAATTCTCATCTGCATATCTATCAAGTTGTAACATTTGCTTTATCTTATTTGATAACTGAATTATTGGCAAAAGTTTTTAATGTGCAAGAATAGATGATGATAAATCTGAATATGCTGTTTATTTATAAACAAAATATAACACAATTTCAAGAAAACATTCTGTATTTTATTTTACCTCATTTTCTAACTTTCGTTGTGATATTATGTTTTATACATGGGCAAGCTCAGATCTCAGAATGGCAAGTTCAGTTTTTCTGCCAGATTATCCTGGATAATGTGATTGTATAAAATTTGTTAGGTCCTGAGAGTTGATAAATTTGACATAGTCACTTAGTGTTATAGTTACCCATTGTGACTGACATTTACGTTTGCTCCTCTTGGACCCATAAATATTCTATTTTCATCTTATTTTGATTTGTTCTTGAAAGTCACGGTCATATGACTTTTGGACAGACATGTAATGAAACATTATAAATGTGAAAGGATTAAGGATGTTATCAGTATTTGTCTTGCTTAAAATATATTAAAAATGGATCCTTAAAATTTCCCAAGTGCAACCAGACATTTTGGCAGACTTCATAGACACACATGAATGCTGTTTATAATACATATTCATTAACCAAAAAGGACCCATTTCAATGTCTCCACTGGTCTCATCAAGCTGTTGCACCAAGCCATAAGTTCATCATATCATTTGCTATGGATCTGTGCACAAATTCTTTTTGGTGGTGGAGGGTGGTAGCAAAATTTGTTTACACAGATTTCTATCACAACATTGATCATCACATTATCCATGTTTGCACTGTGGTAAATCTGTTCATTGAGAGTGCTTCTGTTTGTTGAAAGCATTCTCTTTATTTGTCAGGACAGCTATCTGTTTTGATTTCCCTTCAGTTTCCCGACTTTTGGCATTGAATAGAGTACTACGTCAACATCAACGAGATTTAGTCTCTTAAGTTCTTCAAGAGTGTAAAAGGGATCCCAAGCGGTCTAAAGCGCTCATCGTTCCAGATCATTGCCATCTCACCTCTGTCTGCATGGGTTTGGGTCTTAGGCTTAGCTGACGTGGGTACATGAGAAAGCTTGCCAGTCGCTTCTCGTGGGTCAGTGGTTCTTCCTGGGGTTTTCCAGGGTTCTTCCTCCACCAGTTATACCGGCCGCCATGTATAGCCTATCTTGTGCTGAAAAATGGCATTAAACCCTACAACAACAAGAGTGTCAACAAGCAGCCTGCTCCTCAGCTCTGTTTTGAACACATTCTAGTGCAAATAATTCTCACTCATTACTCCTGCAACTTGAAGTACATGTACCTACTGAATTACTATCAGACAAATCGCACTTGAGTATGTTCTTTGGTTGAAACTAGTATTGTTAATAATTAAGCTGCTGACAGTCCTCTATAATATTGGTACACAATGTACTTGAAACTCCCCAACTCGTCTGTTTCATTGCTGCTGTTGACTGTCATTATTCTTTCTTGGTTAACCGTAGGGAACGTTAAAAATGTCACTTGATTACCAAAACGCAAATTACTATCATTTTCAGAAAAAGCGTTAGGCACAAATGCAGTAAGTGCATTAGAAATCTCATGGTCCAGGAATCTATAACATATGTGTGCATTAATAATTCATACACACTGTATTGCTGTGACTGACGAGTCCTTGTCATGTGACAAACTCTTAAATTCTGTCCTGTTGAAGTGACTTGTCCCTCATGGCAGTAAGAAACTCATTGCAGAGGGTGTCCCAAAATGAGGTGTATCTCTGAGGTTCTCAGCTGCCATCAATATGAAAAGTTCATTTACATGTTGCTTCATGGCAATGTATAGCAAATCAGTTGCTTTCAAACACCAGCTAAAGGTTACAGTTTTCTAAACAGTGAAACAAAGACTTGTGTTTATTATTCTCTTTTCAGGCATACATAATTCTTCCAGTAAAATAAGAAAGAGTTATTTAGAATAACAAACAAATGTCTTTATGAAAAACATATATTTATTGCACTATTGTTCACGAAAGGAATTGGTTTCCCTTCACTGTACCTATTTAATGAGCTAACTAGGAACAGCGTAGCCTTCAGTCTGTTGAGTTTTAAAGCTTAGGCAGCAACACCTCTTTTGATTGGCCAGCAATGAAACAATTTGCAAACTTGATCTAGTCACCTTTTAATTAAGTTTAACAGGTGATATCTTTATGGGTTGTTTGATAAAAAAACAAACCATAAACTTCAGGGTTCTCTGAGATCCCGAAATCCATGTAAAAGTGAGCAGTTTGGATGAGTGAAACAGCTGAGTCCTTGGTATGCAAGTTGTTTTTTTTTTTTGTTTGTGAAATTCTCATTCATTTGATTCGATTCTTGAAAACGAGTATCAGTCATGTAGTGTGTGAGATATCAAACACAGTTTATGCAATTGTAATGGGATTAGGCGAAGCCACGTAGGTTCAAATGCCAAAGAGACGAGTGGTTCGTGGAGTGAATGATGGAATAGGACATTCCCATGAGCTGAAAAATGAGTAAACAATCGAGTATCATTTGCTTTAATCACATAATGACTGTGGAAGGAAAAATGCAATGGCAGCCCAAGGAACACCAGGTCCAGAACTTACAGATTTCAATCCTAAACCTACTGTTGAGAAATTGGTTAAAGTTTGTTGAAGAAAAAAGGGAACGTAGCATACTGTGTTACTTAAAAATGAAATGAAAAAAGTGAATGGGATATGATCATTTGTTTCTACTTCTGGTGCCTTGGAAAATTGGAAAATTTAGTGATTTGTAATGAAATTAAGCTAATGAAATATATTAATATGGAAAAGATTGTACAGTAATCTTCTTGATTCCTTCAGTCTGCTTACCAAAGAAAACAATGGCAAGGTAAAGTCATTGAGAACTGTTCTAGTTGTAACATCACAACACAGTTGAGAACTGTTAGCGTTGTAACATCACATCACAATCACAATCATCACATTTATCAACTGCCTTAAGTTTGTATTTGTTTATTACTGTATATACTTGCTTATATATTGAGTCAAACTGGAAACAGCAAAGATCCTGATCTGCTGTAGCATAGTGCACCTGCAGATCAGGGTCTATGTTGTTTGTTCTACTGATTATTCCTAACAAACTGCACAGACCCACATCTGCCGGTGCATTATGCGACAGCTGATCTAGGATGTGCAGTTTGCAGTTGGACTAGCCTTATAAGCGAATATATATGGTATAATACTAAATATTTTAAAGTGAATGAGCATTGGCAATCTGATGACATTTATATTTGTGACACAATACATGCATAATGTTGTGAATTATTTGCATGGAAAAAAAGTATTGGAGATGGATCAATACAATTGATTACAAGGTTTGCATCAATCCCGAATTTATTGCTTTAATAGTTTTTTTATTTCTTTTCCTGTTCTTGTTTTGATTTGTTAGCTTTTTGACAAATTTTCTGCAAGTTTTCAAGAATATAAGGAGTTTGTCATTTTGCAGAATGTAACATGAGCAAGTTTTCGTTTGGCAAGATGTGGCATTGGTGAAATGTCCTTTCGGCAGGTTGTCATCTGCATTGAAATGGGTCAAAAGAAACTCTGAAACAGACTTTGAATCACCTAAACAAACTTTGAAGTTATCAAATAGTTGCTACCTAAAAATGAAGTATTTTCTGAAAGTTAATTTTCAACACTGCTTTTGTGGCGCATTTATTCTAATTTAAATATAAAAAACATGGAGATGTATAGAGGTGATACTGATAAAAAAGACTATTGAAATCTATATATTGTATGAAGGAATTTGTAAAAGATGCTCACATGCTTCTTCTCTTGGCCCTATCCTCCACAAAAAACCCATGCATCCAAAGGTCAAGTACCTGGTGATGGTGATGGGGTTAAGAATAGACCTAGTGGCCAATCTTAGTTACATATTTGAGTTTGTCTTTTCATGGCTATTAAGTGCCTATATATATATATATATATATATATATATATATATATATATATATATATATATATATATATATACACACACACACACACACATACAGTCAAACCCACTTATCTCGACCTCAGTTATCTCGAGAACCTGTGTATGTCGAGCACTTTGATCCGGTCCTGAAAAAATCCTTTGTTATGCTAATTTTTCCCTGCTTATCTCAACCCCTGTTAAGTCGATAACCTGGTTATGTTGGACATAAGTTTCAGTCCGAAGTAACATGTGGACCCGCTTAATTCAACGAAATGCAACTTTTGATGTCCATCTCAGAGAAATTTTAAAAGAAATGATCTGGCGTTTTGGCTATTACCGGTACCTCATACTGGCAAGGATGGAAGAAGTCGGTACAAGACCAAATTTTACCGGTACTTTAGAGTACTGAAATTGAATGCATGCGTTTTTGACCTTTATGTAAGCTGCGTTCAAAATGGACATTATCGCTTGTCCACACCATGACAGTATAGTTCGTCCCACACAGCATCATGAATTTGATATTATCTTTAACTCGGAAACTTGTCAGGTTAAATGTAGCTAAAAATACCTAATTTGTTTTACACAATATATTTAAAACAAATTCGGTAATAATTTAAGTGTTTTCATGCTTGGTGCAAGCGTTAAAGCCTTCAACTGCAGCATGGCTAGATCACGTGACTCACAATAATCTATAATTAAAATCTGCAAAACTCCAAACTAAGCTGCCCCCCCCCACTTACCCCCCCAATTGGTTATTAATTTGTTTTGAACAAGAGTAAATAAAAGCACCAATGGTATTGTAAAAAGGTCTATAGCGCCCACTATTTTTTTTTATGAAATGGTGATCGCTGTACAATGAATACATATTCTTGAACACAAACGGAATGAAGCAGAAGGTGACTGATAGGATTAAAATTTGAAACAGAAAGAAGAGTGCTTTCATTTGTGATGTTTTTATCTTGAATTTCAAAGTCTTGCAATCCATCAAAGAGATTTGCTGACTCTCCTTCTGGAGCTTTGATCTTGCCGACGATCACTGATCAAGGTCGGGAGGGATATGGGACTACAGCTGTATGAATGGAATAAGTTGTCTTCTAACTGCATGAATGGAATAAGTTGGCTTCATACAGAATTTGATGTTGAGACAGTTAACTTTAAAGACTTGAAACACATTTTACAGTTTGTCAGTACGTGAATACCGACAGCACTGTCCTTTTCTGGTACAGAAGCAAACTTTATTGGTAAAATCCGGCATATACTGGTGTAAAGGAACCTCTGACGATCAAAAAAAAAGGATTGATTTTCACATACAGTGTTGGTCAGTTACATTTTGCTGCTAGTCACAAGTCAACTCTAACAAAAGAAAACACTTCCAGAAAAAATGAGTATGGTCCTACATGTACATGTACTTCAATTGGCCTAGATTTTGGATAGCATGAGAAAATCATTGTCTTGCTGAGACTACCAAAGGGATGAGGCTATTCACAGGGAAATAAAAACAACTTTAAACCACTAACATTTGTTACAGTAACTTATTGTTGTAAAAAATATGTGACATGTTACTTAATCTAATTTAAAAGACCTCCAAGTTTCTTTTTTCTCCAACCAGGTTTGACTGAATTAATATTTTTATTGTGCATTAGAAATGCCATTTGTTTTTAGAAATAAAACTCCTCATATTTGGTACTTCAGATGCATAATCATTGTTCTGCAGTAGATTTATCAACTAAACCCTGATACGTCAGGACCCGGTTATGTCGACAAGTTTTTGACACCCCCCCCCCGACGTAATTGAGATAACTGGGTTTGACTCTCTGTGTGTGTGGGTGTGTGTCCCTAGCATGATCCAAGGGCCTGTTTCAAATTTTAATTTGACGTGTTGATGCTTTCTTTGGTGGTAAAACACCCCAGTTCATACATAATTTTGACTTGTACTGATGGATATTATTTTAAATTTACATTAGTCCACCCCAGCTCTATTAGCCCAGATTGCTGAAGCTGCATCAAAATTCAGAAATCATTGTGAACTTGTAAACACGATCTCCAAACATAGATCAAGGTTTTAAGTCTCTCTATTTTAAAATGTAAGGAGGCCTGAAAATTATGAACACATAAGTGCACTGAGAAGAAAGATAACATCGTGTCCATCTTTTCTCCTAAATGCACAGGGGTACATTTCTTTTTGAAAAAGTAACATAAAACAAACAGTACTTTGCAATTTTAATGGCATAAGATGGCAAATTCCCCCCCCCCCCCATTTTAATTATTGGAGTGCTGAAGGCACAGCCTAATGTTCCCATCCCCAAAGTCCCTCCTAAAATTAGGATGCTTGGTAACTTTTGTCTTGCTCTGCCTGCAAGAGCTGCATTTCAAGTCCAAACAGACAGCATGCATGAATGCCAAGTCAGTTAATTAAAATCAATGGAACTACATAGTTATGATGGAGTCTAATTGTGAATGAAAATATTGGCACTTGTATCATGATCTAAAGTAATGTGTCCTATACTAACAGACATGATTGCCTGAATTATTGATTTTGATTCCCTTACTGTTGGAAGGAAATTGCAGAAATTGTTTGCAACTATCTATGTGTGGGTTTTTTTTTTCCCCCCCCAATGTTCCACATTGATGGTGTTGCCTAGTGATAATTTTATGATTTGTTAGATGTTCCTTGAGCTTGTTTATGTTGTTTAACTCTTCCTCTATATTTCAAGGTAGAGACTTGAAACCTTGAGATGTAATTGAAGGTGATTTGTAATATGCACTATAGTTTTAGAATTCTGATCTTTCCAGGGGGTGGAGCTAGCAGATTAATACTTATTCATATACTGTACCTATTTGCTTAGAAGTAAGATAGAAGTAAGATTTTTTCTGAACAAATTTTGAACCATGCAACCAGGTTGTCAACTGATTAGATAAACATGTCCCCCAAAAATATGTTTTATAGGCCAGACATACAATGTATATCAATGAAGTAAGTAACTGTTGATTGGAGTGTTTGGAGAGCCAAAAGAATTAACTATGCCTTAATAATATATTGTTTTTCACCAACAGAAGGAACATGTGAATTTAATTCTTTTAAGTTTCTTTTTTCCTGGTAGATTTCGAAGCAGAATCCATCCTGACTTGTTAAATGGTCATAGAAACACATGAGTAAAATTTTGGAAGATTTTAGCATAGGGGTCAACTCGAGATTAGACTTGTACACAAATTGTATGCATGTAACAACACTTGTTTATAGGGTTTTAAATGAGACCTCTGGGTCATGCCATTGGGGCATAAAGGTTTGATGCTCATGGTTATAACTTTGTAACTTTGAAATTTTATTGAGATACCCACCAGGGTTCATACTAGGCTGCACACTTGCACTAGTGACCTTTATGTTTAGCTCTATTGGTCATAGACTAGAAGAGTTTATTGAATGGTTTGTTGTTTTCCTGTCTATTTGCACAAGTTTATCATCTTTACTCCTCCAAAACGGCTTGGAGGAATGGCATGAAACTTTACACACACACGTTTATCCACTGGGCTAGTTGGTCCTAAATAAAAATGGTGCAGCTTGCATATCAAATATGGCTACTAGAGTGCCCTTCATGAATATCTTGCAGCTAGTCCTGAATGACTGGTTATATCAACATAGGGTTTTTACTTGAAGACTTTTCTTATGATGTCTGGTTGGTCCTAAATGAAAATGTTGCCAGTCTGACATACAGTATGGCCCACTTATCCGGTGGCCTAGTGGTTCGAGTGTCTGCCTCAGATTCAGATCACAGATTCAAACCCTGGCCGAGTCATATCAAAGACTTATAAAAAAAATGGTACAGGCAGCTGCCTTGCTTGGTGCTCAGCATCAAGAGGTTAGTGTTTGGACTGGTCAGTCTGGTGTCAGGATAATGTGACTGGGTGGAACATGTTGCTACATGTCTGCAGCATGATGCCTCAGTGCTAGACATCACTATAAACTGCCACACTGCAGACCTTGTAGCGACATGACTGAATTTTTTTTTTAAAGCTACGTTAAAAATCCAAATCACACACATCCACACAATCCAGTCATAACTCCTGAATGAATGAAAAGTCATATGGACATGTTTGTTTTTTTTTCACCACAAGACTTCTTGTGATGTCTGGTTGGTCCTTAATGAATTGACATCATGAAATTTTATTGCCTTTTCTTCTAGTCATATTAACATTGTGCTTCTACCAAATGATTTCTTATAATGTCTGCTTGGGATAGAAATGTTGCAAATCTGATAACTGATATAGTGACCATGGCAGCCATCTTAAAATCTTGTTATTGTGACTCTTCCAAAACAGAATGTCATATCAACATGGTGTTATTTGTACCAGAAGACTTCTTATAATATCTTGTTGGTCCTAACTTAAAATGGTAATCCTCTGACATACAAGATGGCAACCTTGAAAATATTGTTATCTCTTCTCCTTGCAAATGGATGGCAGTATCAATATATGGTTTTCACCAGTAGACTTCTATGATAACTAAATGATTTTAGATAAAATGGTACCAGTCTTGCCCCAATGACTGTCTTGAAAATCTTGCTATCACTACTCCCCATGAATGGATGGTTATATTGGCATGGGGTTTTGATAAAAAAATTTACAATGATGTCTACATAGTCCAAAATGAAACTGCTGCTGATCTGACATACAATATGTCCACCATACCAGCTAATCTGAAAATTTTTTTATCACCGTAGAATATCAGATATGGTTTCAGTGCTTGGCAAATTAAAATGGTGGTCATCTTAACACAGAATTTTCCATCGCTCAGCTGTCCTATGCCAGCTCACATGGATATCACTTAGTGATGCAGAAAATCAGCTGGCCCTCCCAATCAGATTTTATAAGGACTTGGAAATGTTAACTCATCATATGCCACTGTAGCTGTCTGTATTAACTGGCACTCCTTAAAACCCACAGACCATGGGCTGTTGGCTATTGTTTAAATTGACCCCTGTAGGAGGAAGAAATAGTCTTATCTGGAAATTCTTTCAGGTAGTAGAACATCAGTCCCTTCAAGGGACACTTGTTAAATCTCTGGCACATGAGAGTTCCCTCAGTGGTGTTCGTGGAGCACATAAAACTGTCACTGGGTTGATTATAGACCAGACTGAAGCAATCAAAGCATATTGAATAGAAGGTGCTCATTGCCAGAGATCGTAAGACAGTTAAGAATACAAACTGTAAGAAATTTCTTTCTGCTTTTTATTAGCACAAGTTTAGAACATTGATAGACAACGTAAAGAAGAGAAGATGAAATCTTCAGTGAAAACTGTGTTGCATTTATTTTCCAAGTAGTGTACAGTGATAAAAAAAAAAATGTATACTCAAGTTTCCAAAATGAATTATGGAGGGGAATAGTTACTTGAGCATGAGGAATTCAAATCCCATTATGGAAGGCTCACAGCAGGGGAGGCAGGCATAATCACTGGCACTTGGGGTGTGGATTTATTAATTTTGGTGATAAGTATTCACTTTTCCAGTAATTTTGAATTATGGTATACTTTGTTGAGTAAGTCATTTACACAGTTTACTACAGTTTCCTTGGCAACTAAAATAACCATGTAGTGAATAGTGGAAATTGTTATTCTAGCAGACAAGGAAATTGCAGAAAACTGGGCCATACACGTAGTATGGCTTCATAAAAGTAATTCAAAGTATATAGTGTAGAAATTGCAGAAATTAACTTGTTAACCCCACATGCCATGTCTATGCATCACTAGGTTGTATCCTACTTCCAAGGTCTTTGATGTCAATATCATTTATAATACACCAAGCGGGCGGTATTACAGAAAAGGATAAACATGTAGTTCTGCAGTGATACCAAAATAATTTAGACTTTGTGAAAATTACAGCTGAAAAAAACTTTATTTTTGAGACCTTATTTTTTTAACCTTGAAAATTGTCAGTTTCGGAAAGAGAGTTTGTGTCTGGATTTTATACTTGTTGGCCTTAGATCTAAAACAAAATGCACATGGATAGATGGACCTTTGTAAAAGGTGGGATAAGTTTGATATTTGGAATAAAAATGGTCTTGGACACAAAAATGGTGGGTTTGATACACCAAAAAGAAAATAAAATAAAAAGTCGTTTTTAAACTTCTGCATATTAGTTGTGGAAATTGCTATTTGAAAATGTCTTTTACACATCTAAGCATCCGGCCAAGTGAAAATGTCTTGGAAACAGGTGTCTTTGGATGCATTCATTGGGATATTAGCTACCCATGTTTTTCTGAATTACTTCAATTTTGACATTTTTACATTCATAGATCGAAAACTGACCCACACTATGTAAGCCATTAATGCGTAAGAACACTTACTCAGCTATTCGACCACAATTTGCCCCTTTGTCCATCCTCACCCACAGGGGCACAGATTGATTGCTGGGACATATTAAATTGAGGCAAGTACAGAAGCTGTAATATAACAAAAATTTGCAAATTCAATGAGATTTATAAATGCATTATAAGAATGGTATAGTCTCACATAAGAAAAGGCATGGTGATGCATCCTGCCCTCCTAATAGTGCACCCTGTTGCCAAGGTATTCATGCAGCCCAGTTGCTGGTTCAACCACAAAATATCAGTTGATATTTTTTAAACAAAATCAGCAGTTGATTTCATTGTGCTCTCTAAAAGATGGATAGAATTCATGCAATTAAAATTGTTCTATGGAAAAAAGCATGAAATACTAAGAACAGTTTGTGATTGTAACCCAGCCACCAGAAGCAATGCCTTTGAAAGGAATTTTATTCTATTTCAAGTGCCCTTATAAGGAAACTGCAAGAAACAACACTGATCTTTACAGTCAGGTTCATCACAAGTTTGTACTTAATGAAATTGTGCCATAGGCAAGCATTGCCTTTGATGCCCCCATCCTCGGAATAAAAGAACATGCTTCATGAATGGTACTCCCACCCCCACCCCCAACTTGGTATCCCAGGAAGTCACCTGTACTGCCCACCCCTGTTGATTGTGAAGGATAACTTTAATTTATCACGTAACACATATTGTGTCATATGTTTATTTTTTGTTTTTTTTCTGCAGTTCTTTGAGCCTGTTGCTACATTCTCAATGAGAGTAATTGATGAAACAGAAGTTGCAAGTTCGTATAGAAGTATGGGAAAGAAGAACAAGCACAAGTTTCGAAAGAGTAAGGAGAATGAGGCATCTGACTCCTCAGATGAAACTACAGGTATGAGTGTTATTAAAAATCAGTATTATTTTGCATTTGTTAGAACTTCATATAAGGATACTATATGTCTCCAGTCAGTTATCATAATTTCTTGCATTTATTAGCTCAAGGAGATTGTCACTGATCATCCTTTTCATTGGCACAAGGTGTTAAAGTTAGGTTTACCATTTGCTGCAAAATCCATTTACAGTAAACCTTTTTGATCAGTGAAAAGTGATAATTATAGACACTTTTTTTGTTTTACTGTAATCATACAAGAATTTAATGTAAATGACCAGATATGATCAAATTCTGTCAGGTACATTCATCTGATTTGAATTCTACATAAAAATAAAATTCTAAAAGTTTGCAAGTGCTTGTATAGGCATAGACGCACCATATTTTGCAAATAATAGCATTCCAGTTGTCTTAAAAGTACTTCATTATAATTAAGGACAACAAGAAAAGGGTGCATTAGGTTAACAGTTTCCCAATGGAAACTATTGCGTGTACAAAAAAACATACAAAACTAAACCTATACTGATGCTAGTCATCACAGCTTAGATTAAATCTTGCTTTTGTATTGAGTGGGTAAAGACAAAAATCACAGTGCAGCCCAGCTGTATTGTCATCTGTTTGACAATAGTCACCTCTAATTTCTGTCCTGTTTCAGCTTGTGGATGTGCGCATGTGAATAAGTCCATTAGTTTCAATGCTATGAAGAAGAACTTGCAGAAACAGGAGTTTGGACAGTGTTCAGTAAGTAGATTATACTGTGTAATTGTTGTAGACCCAAACCTTTAAAAACCTATTATTTTTTTTCCCTCTAGTCTATTACTTTTCTTTCATTTGCTTTGTTTTCAGTGTAAATCATTTCCAGGTTTTTGTTGGGTTTTTTTGTCTTCTCTCTTGTGAAAACATTCATTGATTTGTGACAATAAACTCTGCTAACTCCCTCATGTAGCTGTCTTGAAAAGTTTGAATTTCTTCCTGAATATCTCCCGTTGGCCACTGTTAGGTGGCATCAGTTTTAAGCTTTTGCTGTAGTACTTTCAACTTAGTGCTGAAGATCTCTCGAAAATCTGTGAATATCTTTGTGATTTCAAGCCATCTACCCAAAAATTTGATATATTAGAGGATGGTATGGTATTTACTACAAGTGATATTTATTATTTTTTACTTCTGATCAATATTTATTTGAATGTTTTACACAGTGTGGACTTTCCTTATTCTGACCTGTTGCTTCAGCATGGTATCATTGGTATGTTTGTTAGTTGTTATTTGTTCGCACAGAATATACACATTTCCTATTGTTTCAGTACAAATATTATTGTTATTTTGTGAACACTTTTGGTCATTAATTCCTAATTTTTTGTCATTCTTGTCATTTCAGTTAAACATTACAAATTTGTACAAACTGTTCTTCATTTTCAACATCCATTGTGTGCATTTTATTGTCAGAAAATATCTGGTCTATGGTCCAGTGTAAATGCATCAAAAGTTAGGAGAAAAATCTGAAGTATTATTCAGTACAGTGTGACGAATTCAGCATTCACCTGAAGACAGCATTGATTGTGAACATGGTGAAGCACTTCACCATGGTGCCCCCATCATCCAAAATTAGACATACAATGACATTTATGACTATACCATCAGCAGAAGGGGAGGAAGAAGAGGTAGAGGAATTGTCAATTTTGGATTCTTCCCAAATGCTGTTAAAGCTGCAGATGCATTGACTGGTGCAGGAAACAATGATACATTTGCTAAATTCAGGACAGTTTTTACTTGTATCTCAGTCGCAAATCTACATGGGTGATTTTGAGTTTATTGGGGAGTGTCACCCATATCTAGGCAGTGCAGTGGGCACTAATCCCCTGATATATCTAAGCATGGTCTTTGGGCCTGATAATCTGTGCTCATGTGGGTTGGGTCAGATCTTAATGATCCATTTCAATATTCTTTCATGCTACATGATGCCTTTCTGGCTGCTGACAAGCCAGTCCAGCCATCCGGCCAGCTGTACCTATTGTCTAGTGACCTGAGATTCATCACTTTGGCTAGCAATACCACATACTGGTTGGTAGTTCCATGGTGTATCAAACTGACCAATCCATTTGTTTTGCCACACCTTCTGCACCGGTGATTCCGAAGCCAACCATCCAGCTGACAGCCATGTATGCCAGCCAGTTGGCAATTGAGCTGATCATTCAGCAGGCTGTTCATCATAGTGTTAGCCCATCAATACATTGGAAATTAATTTTTCAACTGACTAGTAATTTGTTTAGAGCTGATCCTTGTGAGCTTTACTATGATACATTTTGGGATGGTGTTAATGCCTTTTCTGTACTGCCAAGGATGTTTTATAAGGACATAGACTTTGGCCGTCATGAAAATTATTTGCATAGTGAGTGTGGGGATGCCCTTAACAAACTCAAATCCAACTATGGAACGGACTGAGTTTAGTTTAAAGACAGTTGTCAAAGGAATATACTCAGTATTAATGCCTTTTCTGTACTGCTAAGGATGTTTTATAAGGACATAGACTTTGGCCGTCATGAAAATTATTTGCATAGTGAGTGTGGGGATGCCCTTAACAAACTCAAATCCAACTATGGAACAGACTAAGTTTAGTTTAAAGGCAGTTGTCAAAGGAATATACTCAGTGTTACCAGCTTCCAAATGCCTCCCACTGCTGACTTAATGTCAGGCCTATCAGGTTAAGGTGTCGGTGGACTTAGCGCATGAGCAGAAATTTCCTACCTTCTCTCTACCATCACAGTCAGCAGAAATAAAGGAAATTTGAGACCATCTGTCAAAAAACCCTGTGACCGGAGAAATTCTAAAGCATTGTTTTCTGAAAGCCAAATACATGTTACTTTTTCATCACGCTGGTATAAAACACATTTGGATGCTTGTACCATCAAGCTTCTGGTGCTAGATAAGAACTTTGCAGCAGTGAATATGACTACCCTTCTGTTGTACAAGGTTGTCAAGAGTATCTTTCATACTACCTCAAAGCTTGCTTATAATATTGTTTCAACATCTTCATGTTGGACCTAGCATCAGTTGCTATTTTTCGGCTTGCCAAAAAGCAGACAGTGGTTATACCTAGCAATCCATGAGTAGGATCGCCAAGATAATTAACAAGGCTGCACATCATTCTGTGGCTGGCACTCTTGAGAGCCTCTGCCAACTTAGATTAGGTGAGATGAGACACCTGTCTTTTCGTCATCCCTTAAGTCCCACCATTCCTTGGCATTCCATGTGAGAACCTTTGGATCACCATTATTAGTTGGTGGTAAGATACAGGAAGTGATAACGCAGGCAGCACAGGAAACGCTATGCCTAATGCTCTGACATTCATCGTAAAAGATGTTTACCTGGTTTCAGAATATCCCTCCTAGTAAGGTCCCCCATTTTCTTCCACCAGTTAAATTTTGTGCACATAAAAGAAGAGGTTCACTCCCTTTATCAGAAGGATGGAGTGCAGACGGTGTTAAATGACCAATCTCTGGCCTTCTACTCATGGATTTTCCTGGAATTAAAGTCCATGACATTTGAGCCACTGCTGCTTCATGGGCCTATCTAACTCCTTCATCTTTGGACAATGTAGGGAAAGCTGTGTTTTGTTTCTTTCACACTATTTTTTCCTTTTCCTCGTCTTAGCTCATTAGCCTACCAACGTGAAGTCATTTTCTCACTGGGCCCAATCATCATTGCTCAGAAAGTGTCCTATGCCTCTGTGGATTCCATTCCATCCAGCAGTAGTCTCCTACTCTTCAGTGAGGTGAGTATTCCTTGTGTTTGTTTTTTATTTGGCAGTTATGGGATTATCATCCTCCCACCAAATGGACAAATTCATTTATGCAATAGCAACAGGTATGGTACTACTGATATTAAAATGAAATGGGGGTGGGGCTTAAATGATGTAATACCTACCTTTTACTATCGCCAAATTACCTCTTCCAACCCTGCACTGATGTCCCACTAAGTTAGGGTGCTCCAATAAAGGGATTATCCAGTGTTTGTCATATGGTCGGGTTCTTTTTCCCCCAGAAAAGTTACAGCTATGCAGTAGCAACAGGTAAGTATTACATCATCAAAATTAACTTTATCCTCCCCCCACTCCAATATTGTCTCATTAGTTAACATTTACAAAATAGAAAAGAACCATTTTACTGCTCGATATCTGCATCCTTGGCTGCACAAATAACAGCACATACATATATACAGCCACACTGAATCTCGTTCTTTTCTTCTAGGTCCTAGCAACAGTCTGGAGTTGGTTTCACAGCACCAACCCCCTTCTGTTAGGAGTTAAATTTGTATATAATGTACATTATCTGTACATTCTTGGTTGAGTTTTGGAATTTAGCTCATGTTTTGTGCAAAATATACTATTATACCTGGAATAATGAAGGTTGATGAAAGAATTCATCTTCATGAGTACTACATATTCATCACAAAAGTAGATTGCTGTGACCTATATTTCATATTTAACTGACTGGTTAAATTTTGTGTTTTAAGTGTATTTCTCAAGCTGTGTTCATGCTGGACTCAAACTAAATGATGGCATGCATCTCGTTTAGTACCACCACACTCTTACAACAAATAAAAAAAACCTGTAACCTTCATTTCACATTTTATTGGCTTGGGTGAAATTTTTGCTTTTAGTTCATAACCAAAAGTTGGTGAGGGGATGCAGCTTGAGTACTGCACTCGCATCACAAAGTAGGTCACTGATCCATATTTTGTGCTTCAATGACTTTGGTTTAATTTGTGTTTTAAGTTTATTTCCTAAAGTCTTTTCATGCATCTCAAATTAGTACCATGCCTGTACAACAAAAGAAGCTCACTGTGGTCTACATTTTACATTTTATTGGCTTAGGTTAGGATTTTACATTTAATTCCAGATCAAATAGCTTTTTTTTATAATACTTCGTACTTTAGATTCATTTAACTTTTGAGGAGATGCGTGTTGATGAGAACTACACACTGATTACAAAAGTAAGACTGTTACTCATATTCAGACTCCAGAATCATCAATTTGTGAGTTTAGTTCATGACCAAATAACTTTTTGGCAACCTCTGTATGTGCTGTTATTTCTAGAATCATAAAACTTGGTGAAGAATGAATCTCAAGAATTACATTTGTATCACAAAAGTAGGTTACTGACCCATATTTTATGCTTTACTGATTTGGGTTCAGTTTTCATGCCAATATCAACAGACTAGATGATTGCATCTCTGTTTATTACCACATCTTTACAGCAAAAGAAGGTTGCTGTGACCTACTGTATAGATTACTGAAAATGTTACATTTTGTATTTAGCTTATTTCCAATTAGGTTTTTTGACTGCCTGTATAATATTTTTGCACCTGGAATCATGAAACTTGGTAAGAGAATGCATCTTCATGAGTACTACACCCTTTTATCTTAAAGATGGTCGCTATGACCCATATTTCACATATTGCAGACTTTATTTTAAAATTTGTGTTGTTATAGATCATGCACAATATCATGAATTGTATCCACATCTTTAAGCTCAGTGAATTTTCAGGTTAGCATCATACAGTGTAGCTAAAAGTAACTAATTTGTTTCATGCACAAAATATTTCAATGCCATTTGAATCAACGTAGAGTGTAACACTTCTTATTAAATACATGCTAAAACCTGGTGGTCTGTTTACATAAAATTTTTCGATGCTGCAATGACCTGTGGAAAAGTCCTTTCCTATTTGGCTAAATTCAGCCATAATGTAGTTGCTCCCTTTCATTTCTTTGCAGTAAAAAAAATTGACTCTTCTAGAACTTAAGTCGAACATGGTAAATGACATGTACACAGTCCATATTGTTTCAGCATGTATCAGATTAATGGTGTGCTGTACATCAATATGAATTAAGTTTAAATCGTTCATGCCCAAAATGAATTCAATAAATTTAGCTACATTTCAGATGCTGATGTGAAAATTCATTGAAAAACAGACTCAGATATCGTTTGCAATGCTGTGCTTAATGAACTATAGATGATTGTGTACATCTGTTTGTACTACAAAGTGTCACTGTGACATACATTTCACATTTTACCAACTTAGGTCAAGTTTTTCCATTCTTTTCAGGATATCTGAGCTTTTTGCATGTTGTGTACATTTTGCCCAATCTATATTCTTGAAACTGGATGAAGTGTGCATCTTGATGACCACTACTCCTTCATTTCAATAGTAGGTCATTATGACCCATCTTTGATGCTTATTGACTTGGGTTAAATTTTGTATTTGATGTTTATTTCTCAGGCACTGTTCATAGAGAAATAGATGGTGATATACATCACTGATACTTTAAGACCCCTACAGCAGAACATGTGAGTTGTGACCTATATTTCATTTTGTGCTGGCTTAGGTTAAGCTTTAGCATTTAACTCATGACAGCACGAGTTTTTGGCATGCTATAATTCATACTATTCTCCCAGAGTCATGAAACTTGGAGTGGATGCATCTTGAGTAGTTACACATTCTTTTTGCAAAGGCAGATTCTGTAATCAAAGTTTCATACTTGTGTGGTTTTGTTTCGGTTTTGGTGTTCATAGCTCATTTATTGGGTGACGTAAAGCTTGATACATTGATGTCTCTCTTGGTTGGTACTAAACCGTTTAGCCAAAAAAGGTCACAGTGGCCTATATTTATGCTTTATTAATATGGGTAAAAATTGTTTTTTTCACCACAGAGATTCTTCTATGCTGTTATACATCCTAACCTATTCAGTGCAGTTGGAAGTAAGAATAAATGTTTATCCAGTGGTAAGCTTTCTATGTTTATATGACTCTACATTGTATATTGGGATAGGATAGCTTCAACAGGAAACTTGTGTATTGTAGATATAAATAAGTATAGGAGTTAGATGGAAGAACTGCATGCTACTTATGTGAAGCCTTATGTGTATTGGTTTATCAAGGAAATCTGTTTGGTGCATGAACTATGCATGTGCCACTTGCTACCATTCCAAGGTTGCTCAAAGCCTGACTTTAACCTGCAAAATTGTGGCTTCATGCATCCACAATAAAAAAAATATCTTCTCAAACTGAGTTTAGAATAAATGACTTTAAAAAAAATAATACAAAAAAACAGCGTTATTCTCTGGCTGTTACCAGCTCATTGTAGTACCTCTACATTGATGTCATAGGAATGAATGTTTTTGTTAATTTTTTTTTTCTTTTTCCGTCTCTTACATCCTGTCACAGTAGGTATGTTGGTAGATGAACATAGACGGGTACGGGCTATATAGTTCTGATCATAAGTTTCAGTTTTAAAAATGTAAAATAATTACAAGTTAAAATTGTGAAACACTTATTAGGAACAGGGTCAACATTTTGTCATGATCACTTTAGTCTAAACTTATTTTCTGCATAATAAGTAGTGTTTATGATAGCTGATGGAGACTACTGAAGACTTCATTGCGGTGATCTGTGTAATCATCGATGACATTTTTGTCTTTCAATCTTTAGGATAGAACTGCAGTGGATTAGTGGTTAGTGTACATAATTTGCAACCAAAAGAAAAAGGAGTGGGTTCGAATCCTTCCATTGGATCAGCTTGCACCGGCTACCATAGTGTGTCCATCAGAAAGACACTTTGCTCCATTTGCCTCTGCACTATATAACCTACTCTGCTGTAATAGAATAAACAGGACCAAACTGATCAGTCTTTGGGGTCTCAAATGACAGAACACAAAAAAACCCTAAACTGAATTTGCCTGACTCATATTTATTGCTCAGCACCAGCTTTTGTTGCTGATAACACAGAATTTTTGCTAATACTGAATGATAACTCTGTGGATAAGGCATTAGCCCAGTTCAGGAATATTTAATTAACTCTGTGGATAAGGCATTAGCCCAGTTCAGGAATATTTAATTATCAGTGACAAATTTCTCTATCATCAGTGTCACAAGTCTCTGATAAGGCAAAGTACAGTGTACATTATGTCCCATGCATTAGTGGAATATACCCTAATCAAGCCACTGGGCAATCGTCTTTGGGGTTGTCAATCCACTTCATTACACATCAGCCTCTGGCATATTTAGCATATTTACCTGAAACCGTGTTCTGAAAAGTGCCCACTTTCCCTGTCCATAGCTAATAAAATCGATTTACTAATGAGAGACCTTGTTACACATGCTTGAAATTAACAGTTACTTATTAAAAGTTGCTTTAAATGTTTAAGTTGGAGAAACTTGCATGCAGCATGTGGCATTGGGTACTGAGGCTGCAGTGGTTATTCCCATGTCTTCCATATGAAATATAATGAGAGGTCTGAGTAGATCAGTTTCTTTCAGTTACATCCAACAAGATTGCAGAGCAATACATGCTGTTTTAGCTAGCTTAATGTGCCAAGGGTTGAAGCGGATCGATGACCTGTTGCCTAGCCAAGATGATGGGCAGCTCAGATTCTTTTGTTGGGTAGGAGAAATTTTATGTAATCCCAATCTTTTCTTTGATAAACTTAATTCATTATTAACATTTTTCTTGCAGGGCTAATGGATCAGAATTGGAATTGTTACCTCATGTTGCATTTGTATGTGTAAAATGCCTGTGCAGTGTATGATTCAAATACTCTATCTGTTGCTTTTATAGGGATGTGCCAAAGAAGCATCAAGCTCCAAGAAAACAGACCTGGTCTATGAAGACATCACAGAAGGGGCCACTGGGTCTGACAATTTGATGGAAGTATCAGAACCCACCATATGGGTCTGTCTGCAGTGTGGAAATCAAGTAATTACTTAAAAATTTTACTGGTGGGGCAGTATGCAAGTTCCCACTTTTACTACTGCTAAGAATTTATTGAGACTTTGGGGGTTCAGCTTCCCCTTTACTGCTTGTGCTGTACATCAGTTTTTTAAATACAGTGTACCGTACTTACCGTATATGTTGGGACACCATATTTGTTGGGACACTATAAATTAATTTTAAAAGTAACTTTTTTGTGCACTGTATGTTCTGGGACACATTGTTTTGTTTTAGTCATAAGTTGTGGGACACCTTTTAAATCATTCGAAAATAACATGTCGGAAAATGCACTTCAACTGAAATTTTATTTTAAAAAATATGAAACTGTGTGCTTGAGATAAAACTCTTTAATCCACTGCAGCAGTATCTCATCAACACAAACCTTCTCTTTCACACATACGATCCATTCTTTTGGTGCATGAATATTTTTTTTTTAGCTTTCTCATACCATGAAAAATTGTTAGAGGCAACATATCACCTGAAGCGGAAACTGTGAGGACTAAAGTCAGATTTTTTAAAAATCTGCACCATTCTAATTCTCACACTTTTGACCCCCATCTTATCGTCAGTCCATCCAGGAATGTGATCAGAGCACACTAGAATTTCATCCATGTTAATGATCATATTGTCGGCGAAATCATCTGCTTTGCTTCTGGCCTTCATGAAGTCATCAGATGATCCAAATCTTCTGGGTGGTGCTGGGTCATCGATGTCTGTACACGAAGAACTATATTTTGTCACTTTAAAAATCGTTCCATTGTTTCAGTTTATTTTCGAAGTTACCATGAATCTGGTGAAAAGGAACCAAAGTTAGCTTCCATATATCAGCTGTCTTTGTATATTGAAAAAAAAAAAATCGGCACACTTGAAAGAATCCATAGTCGGCTTCTGAGGTCAGCTTGCTTTGCAATAAAATAACCTTTGTATTGATATCCTTAAAAAAACAAACAAAAAGAAACCAGCTTCAGAGTATCCAAAGTTGGCTTCCGAGGTCAGCTTGCTTTGCAATAGAAATAACCTTTGTCTTTGATGTCCTGTTGGTAAGTTCAAAGAAGGAGTTTATTGCTCGCTGCCAGTTGTGTTTATTCACCATCCTGGCTTTTATGTGCTTGACATCTGTAGTTATAATTAATACAAAGTGCATTGATGTCTGCGGGTAAATAGTAATGATACTTTTGTAAGCTGTGCTGGCGAAAAGATTGTTACTTACACTCAAGTGAATGTGTTTTCAAGTAATGATTACTATTTTGCGAGATACTGTCATACAGTATACCTGGATATAATTCAATCTTGGTTATTTTGTACCTAACACCGTGTCATGCGTGAATGGCAGTTGTCTTCAATATAGCGGTTGATTATTTCCCTCTCGTTTGCGAAATCATCTGCTTCTCTTCTGGCCTGTACGAATTCATCACATGATTTTATTTTCTCCAAATATTCTGGGCGATGCTGGGTCATGGACATCTGTGCACGAAGCACTATGTTGTGTCACTCTAAAATTTGTTTCAATTTATTTTCAAAATTCCCGTGAATACCAGTGAAAAGGAACCAAAGTTTGCTTCCATATCTCTTGCCCACTTTGTATATTCAAAACAAAACATAAAATATCAGCACACTTAAAAGAATCCATAGTCTGCTTCCGATATCGGCTTGCTTTGCAATAAAATGACTTTTGTATCGATAGCCTATAAAAAAACTAACCAAAGTCAGCTTGCTTTGTAATAAAAATAACCTTTGTCTTTGATGTCCTGTCAGTAAGTTCAGAGAAGGTGTTTACTGCTCACTGTCAGTTGTGTTTATTCACTGCCTGGGCTTCTATGTGCTTGGCATCTGTAGTAATAATTAATACCAAGGAGCATTGATATCTGCGGGTAAACAGTAATGATACTTTTGTAACTCGTGCTGGTGAAAAGATTGTCATTTACACTCAAGTGAATGAGTTTTCAAATAATGATTTTTATTTGTGATATACTGTCATACAGTAGACCTGGATATAATTCAGTCTTGGTTATTTTGCACCTAACACCGTGTCATGCGTGAATGACAGTTGTCTTCAAAATATCGGTTGATTATTTCCCTCTTGTTTGCAATTTTGTTGGATCCAGTTTTCAGTCGGATAACATATTCAAACCTACCTTTGAGCACAACCAAACACAATTTGTTTCTCAATGTTCATGTCAATGAACAACGTAGCTTGTGTTATTGGACATAAGTGATACATGCTACAGTATGGAAGCCTACACTACATATACGGATTTCATGGATATATTTTATTCTTTAATGCTCATGTTGAAAAAAAAGGAATAAATGATAACAATACAAGGTTTGTTTCTTTCTTTTTATTATCAAATAAGCGTTTTGTTTATCTGTTTTATTGCAATGTGCATGGGGGGAGCACAGATGTAATACAAATTTATTTCGTTTCGTAAGTCTAGGTGGAAAAAAGTTTCATCATAAATTTTGGGACAAGAAGAAAAATAATTATTTTATCGTGTCCCAATATATACGGTAAATACGGTATTACATAATGTATTACATAATGAATCTTCATATGAGCAAACAATCCTCTCAGTTTTTGATATCTTCAAATCAATGATTAGGATTCAGATGAACTGGGAAGTACCTGGCCTGGTTGTCTTACTTCACCCTCTGTATATATATCTGTTGATGGTTTTTATATGATGTCATATGTAGCCACAGTCTACAGTTTTCAAACTATACAAATGGCATGCAGTTGGGGTATGAAAGAACCTTAATTATTCTGGGTCAGATAGTCATAATTCAGAACCCTTGTGTGTAAAAGAACAAATGGTTTCTGCAGACTAAATTTAGTTATCTGCTATCTAAATTTACCAACCTTTGTGGATGGCTTGCACTTGGTGTGAGGAAGGAGCCTATTGAATTTTGGGTCAAAAGGTCAAATGTCAATGTCACTGACTGAAAGAAGAGGAATGGTTTCCTCACAATGATACGAGTTCTTCACCATCTACAGTTACCAATCTTTGTGGATGGTTTGCAGCTGGGGTAAGTAAGAACCTCATCAATTTTGGGGTCAGAAGGTCAAATGATAAGGTCACTGTCTGAAAGAAGAGCAATGGATTCCTCACAATGACACAAGTTCTTCACCATCTACAGTTACCAATCTTTGTGGATGGTTTGCAACTGGGATAAGGAAGAACCTTATCAGTTTTGGGGTGGAAAGTCAAATATCAAGGTCACTGAGTGAAAGAATAAAATTGCTTTGCATACTATAACATTAGTTATACATCACATACCTGGACCAAATTGTGTGGATGACTTGCATTTGGAGTAAGGAAGAAGCGCTTGATTTGGGGTCTAAAGGTAAATTCCACTGCAACTGAAAAAAGAAAAATGGTTCCTGCAAAATAACATTAGTGCTTTATCTTAGACCTGGACCAAGAATATAATGATTTCAGCACATTAAGTTAGAGACATCATACGTTGATGTCACCGACACTAATTATTTATGAGCTTTGCATCCTGCTGGTATATTGAATACCTTGTTTAACAGAATGAAGGTTATTCATTGGCTGAAAATAATTACTGGAAAAATTTATGCAGTTTTTCAGGAGAAACCTTCATATGGGTTAATTGTACACATTAGTAAGCTTGAACCTAAAACATTTTCATTTTGTCACTGTCACTACACAGGTACTACTGGATGTTTCGTGAAAAAAATTGTACTGGGTAGTATATTTATAGTGGGCAATACAGTAACAGTAAAAGAAGGCAAAAAATCAAATTACTTAACTCTAGTATGTCTGCTGTAATGAGTTGGTCTTTCCATCTTGTCTCCCCTTCGCCAAAGGTCAGCTGATTTTCATCAAAGGATCGGGTGACATCATGACCATATTTTATTCCTTTATTACTTATAACACAAAATAAACCATCCCACATTTGGTCTTAAACTCTCAAAGCTCCAACAATGACGTAATCAAATAACAGCTTGTTTTATACACATCAGCTTTTTTTTTTTATAATTCTAATTCTATTTTGCTCTGCCATGCATCATTGCATTGCTCATTGTACAAGTGGAACATTTCCAGTCCTCAGTAGACTCATTCTGACTGGTTTCTCTGTGTTGATAAAACATGTAAAAACACTGTGTTGGTTTGTTTATACAAATCTTTTAACAGAATTGTTTTAATTTTCAAAAGCGGTAGATTTCAAATATAAATGGTATTTAGCCTTTAAAGCTATATTTTTGGCCTGCCACCAGTAGAATCACATTTATGTTAGCCTTTTGGGAAAGTCTACATGGCAGAAGTAACAAGCATGCAAGATAATGCGTATTCACTGTGCTATCTGCACATCTTAGCATGTTTTATTCAAGTACTAATCCTTCTTCATTGTATATTAATTAGTTTCACCACTGTGGTAATATTTTCATATTACATCAGTATTTATAGCAACACCAGTCCACAGGTGGTGTTAACTAGTATTTGTATCAGTTATTAGATGTACCTTTATCACCTGTTTTACTTGTCATCTTGTTTTCATGCACTGACTAGCTAGTTAGCTAGCCAACAAAACCTAAAATGATGGCAACATGTTATGGTATCAAAAACATTATTTTTATTGAGTAAAAACTCCACTGCAATTTTTCTGTATATTCATCTAGGGCAGTGGTGACTGTTGATAGTGTCCTGGGTTTGGGTTCAAATCCGATCACTAGATTAACCTAGGTTGTGGTAGTTTGCCCTAGGGCAAGGCTCTTTACTTGCCTTGACACGATACAGTCTTCATGTATTGCATTGACATAAAAAGACAACCAAATAAAGAATATCTGTCTATATATGTAGTGTCTTCTGTTTATATCTCATCTTCTTTAGTCTAACTGTGGTAGTTACTGCATGAAGTAGAATTTGTAGTGAAAAAAAAAAAAATTGCTACTTAAATCATATTTAACAGTCGTGTGATGGAGAAAATGATAAAAACTGCACTTGAATTCTAAAATAAAAATTGTTCTGGTCCCCAAACATGGCAGGATGAGGGTCATAGTTTAAAATTATTTGTATGTCTCTCCCCCATAATAACAGGTCTCACTATAGTGCAGTTCTATATGTAACACAGTACTACTGTGGACCCTGTAACCAAAATCATACCAATGTATAAAAGTTAAGATTAAAAGAAAACAAGGTGAAATTTGGTCTTCTGTCTTAATTTCATTTTCAAAACACCTTTATTTCATAATTTTCATCATGCCTGCAATATGATGGTTCCCAATATATTACGTTGTTCTTGATATATTGTGGTTTCATAGACATTACAATTCTTTGTAGTGTGTGGTTCAGTACATGATGCAGTTGTTGGTAATATACTCTGAGTACCGCTTTTTAATGACGGAGAGCTGTACTTACAGAGGATGACTAGACTTTTTATATAATATATGGCATATCCAGCGGGGAAATCATTTTCTTGTAAATGTAATAATAAGTTGGCTCATTTCTTGGTATAAGAAGCTAATTTCCTGGTATCAGAAATTATCTAATACATTTGTTGACATTTGATGTTCATTTTCTCTATTATTAAAGTACTTGTATATGATATCTTACTGAAAACACTGTCCATAAAGATGCTATCAGTACTTTGTGACAACTGTAGTGTTAACACATTGATATAAGAGGGGTAAAAAATTTTTTAGGTCCCCGTTGGTTAAAGCAAATATTTTCTGCCAGATTTCATAACTGACAATTTATAAAATAGCTTTGTTGATATCTATGAATGAAGCACAGTATGAAGTGGAGGTGGGCACTTCTTTCTTACATGTGGCTAATATTTCATTCAGGCTTTGAATTTGTGGTTTGGGGCAACAACGAAATCCATGAAAATAACTCTCCAGTGTTTAAAGGAATTTCATCTCAATATGGTGTACATGTCAAGCAAGTTCCATAGAGGAGTCAGTTGATACTTAAAATGTTGCACATTCAGCACGTTTTTAGTTCATAGACCAAAGGAGACTAGATGGTCCTAAATGAAAATGATGCTGCTTGGACATAAAATAAGGCTGCCAAAGTGGCTATCTTGAAAATCTGGTAACTGCTTCTCCTCCTGAATTGCTGGCCATATTAACATAGAGTTTTTACCAAAAGATATTTTTATGATCTCTAGCTGTTCCTGAATGAAAATGGTGCCAATCATACATCTAGTATGGATGCCATAATGGCCCACATCATACTGCTTCACCAGAATGGATTGTTGTATTTTCAATCAATTTTCATCCAAGGACTTCTAATGATATTTAGTTTGTCCTAACTGAAAATGGTGGCAATCTTAACTCCAATATGGCCACTACAGTGGCAAATTTGAAATTTTTTTCATCTTTCAAGAATATCAGAGATGGTTTCAACACTTGGGAGTTACAAAGAAGAATTGGTCTGATCTTGTATTCCTGAACATCATGTTTTGGACAGTAGTGCATCTGTCCGTTTGAGGGACTCCTGTTTGATCTGGTATATACACCTCTCCCTCGATAACTCGCGCACAACAGGGTCCACAAACATAGACCGCAGTATAAGCGAGGGCGCGAGTTACCGAGGGACCTCCAAAAGTTGAAAAAATTCACTTAGATATCGAGAAGACAGCGGAGGGGGAGGGGTAGGGAACTGGGCCATTTAATGACTGAATGTTCATTTTACAATCACGTTGATAATAATATTTAATAACGTGCTTTTTCTAATAAAGTTGTTTGTTATTCTGTTTAAATAACATTTATTTTCAAAATGTCCAACATGTGAAAGATCGTTCCAATGGTTTCAACAACCATCATGCGTATGCGAAAACATCTGTGTATTACGTCACTACTTTTTGTTTTCTTGATGAGTCTGATTCCTGGAGTGGTATTTAATAGTATCCTGCCAAATCAAGATTAAAAGAGCAGTGAACTAGACTAACTGTCGATACACCACCAAACAAGATTCCTTTTCTTCAAAAACAAGAGAAATTTATTTTGTGAGACAATCGTCTACATCGAATCTCAATTTTTGTATTGTTCAGTTAGTACAGTATATTGATGTCATGATTTCATTGGAAGTAATAATGAAACTTCTTATCATCCTTGAAGATATCTCTAAGTGCCAGTTCAAGAATTCTCTGAAACTCGCTTGCCCACAATGGTCCGTATCTGTGAAACCAAGCTCTTTATTTTACGAAGTATTCACATCGCTTGGTTATCTTTGATCACATTTACCAATGAATCTGTTAATTTAAGGTAGTTTATGGTACATAAACAATAGCATTTATAATAGTGATTGATCAAATGAAGTGAGTTCACCCGACATACGACTGGGCCCGCTAGATTTTAAGTTTGTAGGATTTTCGTGCCTTTTAACTTTTCTTTTATTCCAGCTCCTTTCTTTGATTCAAAAGACATAATTAACGTGATAATACAGAGGAGGCCAGCTTTTAAATCAGTGCAACAAAACAACAAATACTTCCGCAAGGCAATTATCAAAACACGGTTGGCACCTAATTAGGTTCTCAGAGAAACGCTCGTGGACATAGCTGTTACGATAGATTGACACGTTTTACATTTAATTACAAGAGGACACATTGCATTTATGATGATTACACTTAAAAGGAACTAAAAGATAGAACTAGAACATAAATTTCAATTGATAAAAAAATTATTTAATTGGCATTTATTTATTAAAGTACTGCCTCCTCTCGGCGTAAGTGACATTTCATTGATCGAAATTTCTTTACATATTGTTAATTGCGGTGTACTACCGTTTGGAAAGAAAATGTTAAAAAATTGTATGACTTATTTTTAAATTTGATATTTCATAACGTTCATAATATTTCATAATAATTTCAGGTCCTATCTACCGTTTTCGACGATAAAACAAGCAATATATAAAAGTTTCCGTTACTGATTTTGATTGCGATTTTCTTCATATTTAATAGGGATCAATTGTTGGGGTATTTTCTGGTTTAAAAAATGGGATCCACGCCTGACTCCACATTATAATCGGGTTCGCGAGTTATCAGGGTGTGAGTTATCGAGGGAGTGGTGTATATATATATTGTTATCTTTGGTGATATTTTCTTCATGAAAACCATGTTACCATGATTAAGTAATACCACTTGAGGTTAAAATTTTGATGGCATATTTGCACTTTGTATCCAGATGATCTGATTAGATTTTAAGCATTTTTTTTTACTGGTAGTTCTTACATGTAAGTACTCCACGCTTTTCTTTTCCCCTACAGTTTCCATACATGTGCGAGTTAGCATTTACAACTGTTCACATGAGTGATATGGGGCACACTTTAGTCTCTTATTTAGCTTGTGAGAGCTCCATTTTGTGTGTTGGTGAATGTACTCCCAATATATTATGATTGTGTAATACCCAAGAATATATATTACTGTAAAAATTGGTTTCTAAGTGTTATCAGAGATCATATTTTACTCTTGAAATTGGTTTTTATTCTCTGATTCAGGGTTGTGACAAGAACTCCACCGAGAAACATGCATTGAAACATTTTGAAACCCCACGGTCCAACTCCCATTCTCTGATCATCAATACCACCACATGGATGGCTTGGTAAGGTGAAATTTGTATACACAAATCTTGTCCTTTTTGCGCTAAAACTTTATAACTAAAGATCAAGTAATTTACAGAAACGATTTCGGAAGAAAAGGAAACTTAAGAGAAGGTGTGCATATATTTGCATTGTTTTGTGAGGCCTGACCATCAGATCTCTTCCTGTGTTATTAGACTCTTGTATTAAAAGTTCTTGAGTTTAAATCCATAGTAATCATTATTCATTGTTTATTAGTTGAGACATCAAACTCTAAAGAAATCACATGTTGACCACCCTTCAGGCACTTTGAGGCAACAAATTTTAAGATTTATTATGTTAACATGTTGTCTTGCATAATTCTGTCAGAATTTTGAAAACTTGCTTATGAACATTTAGGTGCTATGAATGCAATGCCGAGATTCCAGTTGACCGCAGCAAGCGGCTAGTAGAATGCATGGAACATCTTAAGAAGTTGGCAGGAGTAGGAGCACATGACCCATCTGGAGGTAAACAAAAGTAATTACTGTGAAATCAGAAGCCAGAAGTTTTCAGGTAAATATGTACTTGGTTGCTTGGGAGGAATCCTGCATGATCGAGACAAGGGGAGCAAACAACTTGAATAGACTGATAAATAATTTTTCACTGCCAGTCCATGTTTGTGCAAATACCTTTGACTCAAATAAACATGTAATGACTTCACTCTGGTATGTAGTCATACTTTCGATGTTAAACTTACAAAGTATCCTTTTTAAGTCTATTGTCTCCATCATTTTTGGCCGATGTACAATGCACTGCTATTACACGCTATTGGTTAGTTGGCATTACATTCTAAGGGAGGCAACTCATGAAATCCAATAGATATTGCTAGGACAAAGCACTAAAATATCTGTTTAATCTGCCAAGGTGTAGATAGGATTATCATATTGGAACCGTGGCTAGAAATGTGTCCATAATGATTTTGTATAAATAAATTGTGAAGAAGATATTATATACCCCGAATTATTATGTATACATATTTTATATAACTAATATGAAACTTAATAACTATAGCATGAAATAAATTTATTACATGTAAAAATAAAGAAGCAATCTGAGGAATGTAGATTCAGATAAAAATGTTTACATTCTAACCATTATCACCAGTGAGATTTGCCAGTGCAAAGTCAGTGGAAGAAAATGGGATTTAATTAAGTTTGTTTTCATGTATGATAATTCAATTTTATCCTATATCTAGATAGTCAAATTAGTTATAACTTTAAGAATTGGAACATCAGCTTCAAAATGAACTCGGATTAATTAAATGACAAGTTTAAAGGTTGGATTTTCTCTTTAAAATATTTAAAGCTTCACAAATTAAATTTACTTTAATTGATTTAATGAAGAAGTTTTTCAAAAAATGTATAGAAGTTGTACATTCAGTAGAAAAAAGTACTACCTTTTTTGTTTTCTCTGTTGCAGCGCGAAATACGGCAGGTCCTACTGCATCTTCCAGTGCTGATATCTTAAAAGGGAGCAAGGGTTCCAGTGTGTCATTAAGCCAGAAAGTAATGGTATGGAACAGGGTTTCTCATTTAAAGTGCCATAATGAATTTAAGTTTTAGAGCACTTAAACAAAAATAAATAATTTTTGTGCCCGATGGTACATGGATGCAACAAATATAACCTTTTCTTTGTCCGAACACTTGTACACAAATTTTGAGATATAATTGGCTAGATCACCAAACATTACACAGCACTTGTCAGCTCCTGTTCAGTTACCTTGTCCCAAAACACTCCGATTGCTTTTTCATTATTATTATTTTTGTGCATGTTTACTGATTAACCAATATGACAGTCAGATAAATTTAATTGACCTCAAGACTTCATTCTTCACACACTGCATAGCACTAACAATGTGAGACCTAAAATAGAGCTATATTGTTTATAGTACTTACAGTGTATATCATGCTTAGCATCACTTATAACCTTGTTTATTCCTAAAAAATATTATATGCAGATTTAGCTTTATTCATCTTTTTTTACCTTGTAACATTCTTATATCAAAACAAATTGTTACTGCATTATTAATTAGATACCATATGTACATATTTATAAGTCAAGTCAAACTACAAACAACATAGATCTGCATTCAGGGATGACAGATTTGGTCTGTGCAGTTTGCAGTTGGACTCATGAGTATATACAATACCTGTCATTATTTCATTGTGTTACTGGTTCCATACTGAAATCAGTTGTTTACATTTTCAAGGCAGAAAACAATGTAAATACTGTTGATTTTCAGCAGTGTTAATGCAGTAATGTATAAAGTGTCAATGTTAAATGGAAAATTTATTGTTAATGCCATTATAACTTCAAGGTAATGCTAAATGCATGTCATTGCTCAAGGAAATTATATATTTCAAATAAAAAAAAAGATGAAAACATGATTAAATATACTTATTATTAATTGTTTTCCACTTAATTTATATCAGCATGATTTATAACAATCCCATCTGTTCATTGATTGAGTTAGTCTCACAACAAGCACAAAGTTTTTTTCTTTTAATTTTTAAAATAACATTACAGCTAAGAGAACACACTAATCTGCAAGTTACGAAAAAGAGTTTTCAGTGTCCCTAAACTTATTGTACATGAAAAAGTTGCTGTGATCTCATGTCCTATCTTTTATATTTCATACAAAAATTACTCTTGAAATTAATCAAGGGTGTAAAAACTTCTATAATGTCCTGAGACTAAGTTATCATACTTGTTGTTTTTATTAATCAGAAAAAAATACTCATCTATCTATATATATATATATCTATGTATATTCTCTGCTAATATGCAGTCTAAATTAGATATTCTACGAATGCAAACTATAGTCTTGAATTGATGTGAGTGTTGAGCTTGTAAAGTGTTTTAAAATTTTGCAAATCAAATTTTAAAACATTTGTATCTAAAAGAAAAAAAAACGAGAAATGGAGTACTAATTATAGGGCTATAAATATCCAGTGCATGACATGAAAATGCTTGGTTAGATTTAACCAGTTGGAAAATGTCTTATTCAACACTACAAATTGTGCATTGAAATTTGTAAACTTGAATACTTGCAGGGGCTGAGTAATTTGGGCAACACATGCTTCTTCAATGCAGTCATGCAGGTGAGTGTATTTACACCAACAAAAAAGATACAAAAAACTAAATATATCTTTCTTTACTTCTGAGCACAGTGTAAGAATGTGTTGAAAGTGTCATTGAAACCCACAAAAACAAAATCATCGACCCACAAAATGCTCACTTCTGTATAAAGGTTCCCATTTTCACAAAAAAGTAGTTGTTTGAAGTTAGACATATATGTCTCTTCAGTTAAATCTGTAAAATAAAATCTTTGATTCAAACTTTATACTGCAAATCTGTTGCTCATATTGATGTAGCATACTTACAGACTTTAGTATTTAACTTTTTCTGTACCTCCAGGCTATCTCCAGCATACATAACAGACTTTAACATTTAACTTTTTCTGTACCTCCAGGTTCAAGGTACAGTGTGCTTACAAAACTTTATTCATAAATGTCCTTGCACAGGGTTTATAAGCATTCCATAACAAATTAGGTTGCAGTAACCTATGAATGAATAAATGACTGCACAACTAAGAGATAGTTATCAATTTGTTCACATAAGCTCATTTTTATATTGCAGTTGTATTCTAAAGAAAGAATCTTGACTTTCTTTGAATTATCTCATGATGAGTAAATAAATCAGACATTTTGTTTTCAGAATTTAATTCAAACGTACAGTCTGGAGAACCTTTTGATGGAAAGGGGCAAGAAAGGGGGACCACTCTTTCTTCCGGGCAAGCAATATATCAGTGATGACTCTAGTACCTCCAGTGCAGATGAGGAGGATCCTATTAAGGACTTGGTATGGTTCTTAAAGGTTGTCTTTTAATAGCATAAATTATTCCAAGTGCCTCTCAACATGTCGTCCATGAAGATTTTAGAATTAGTGGACAATTTTCATTGTCTTGCCTATTTAAGTATAGTGAGACATAGGTGTCACTTTCTAATGGCAACAGTGTCATCATCAACTTTGAAGAGTTTTTAAAAAATATTTGAGAGTCAGATATGGGGTGAATACATTATCACAATTATGAAGGTGAGACTAGCAGGTTCTGCAGAAGACTTGTTACTTTTTAGTATTAGCTCAGTCTTGTGGAATATTTCTGTCATGGCATACTTTCATGCTCGTTATTCCAATAGATAGTGTAGATTTGTTTTGCTAAAAAGTACATTATTCTTGCATATTTCAGTATTTATTTTGTCTCAGTGCCGCTGAAAATGTATTAAGACACTTGACTTCCAACATGTACTTGTGTATAAATCAGGCATCAAAGGTAACTTTTTTTCTTTTTCTGCATAACCTGCTTCATGTTGTTTCAGCCTAGCATTGAAATCAACCTTACGGAAGCTGGACCCCTTACTACAGCTCTTGTGTACTTCCTTCAAGAGATGAACACAACAACTCGAACCAACATTATCAACCCCAGTGCCCTTTTCGGACAAGTCTGCAAAAAGTAATTTCACTTTTACAGTGTTCCCTTGCTGTCATGAACCCTGCATCTTCCCTACCCTAATCATAACAAAGACCTCCATGTGAGCTTCAATAACCCATCTTTACATAGAATACTACTTTATGACAAGTATATCTTCTTAAGGAAGACCCAGATTTGTAGGTTTAAACAAGAGATCACTGATGTACACTCTAGATTAATCTCATCTCTCGTCTTAAGGCTAAAAGAAAGAGAAAACGGATCCTCATAATTTTCTGATGTTACTTATGGTGAGTCATTGTCAGTTTTCTAGTCAGCAGATGCATATTTATTTCTTTGAAGATTCTTTTTGTATATAGATTTTACAACAGATGGGTTATGAATAAGTAATCTGACTTCCTCTTCTGATATCCCAGATAATGTAAAACAACATTTTTATCCACCCATGTCACAGTATTGTCAATTTTTACATTTTGTATTCATCCAGCACACTTGCTCTATTCTTGGGGGGGGGGGGATTTTTTCCAAAATCTTGAGTCAGTCCTGGACCATTTTTTCAATTGATTTCATTTAATCATAGGGCCCCAATGTTCAAAGGCAACCAGCAACATGATAGCCATGAGCTTCTACGTCACCTGCTAGACAGCATGCGATCTGAAGAAATCAAGGTAAATAATGTATTCATTGATAATTCTTAGAACAGAAGGACAAAAAAAAAAAAGAATCCATTTTTGTTCTGCTTGTAATGCATAGGCAGGACATGGACATATTTTTGTAACATCTCTGTTGTTGTTGGCTTTTATATAGCTCAATTTCACTGATACTTTTGCATGCACAGATTGACACCTATTTGTTAGATTATTATGAAGGGTAATGTTCATTTCAGGTAAAAGTAGGTTACAGTGACCACTTTTCATGCTCCACTAACGTTACTGGGTATTTGGAAAATGCGTCAGCAGAGCAGGTAAAACATAGCATTATACAGAATTTTACTTGGAAAGATGTTTTATTAGAATGATACTTTTGCCGTCTTTGGTAGCCGTATCATTCAATGCTAATATTATGGCTTGGGTAAGATTCTACAGTAGATAAACTTCTTGTGGCAGATATATTGTGCTTTCCATCAGCACAACTGCTAAGTGTGTTTGCCCATACAAAAGCATTATGCAAGTCCTTGCCCATTTTCACTTGCAGGTGATGTGTACTGGTGGTGTGACTTAATTAGGTTTACATAGACATGAACGTCAGAGAAACTTATTTAATATAAGCAAAGATTGCTTACATTTAAAAAGCAGTTGATATGATATACACACTTCAGAATATCTGCACAAATATTTTAAAAAATTCTCTTTTGGGAATTACAGAAAAGAAAATTCTGATAAATATAAATATTATATGAGCAGTATGTTTATCATGTATAAAAGGACCACAAATGAAAATATATCAGGAGTTATGTTATTTCATCTGATCTTGTGTAAATGAGTATCAGTTCAACCCTCAAGCTGATTTTGAAATACGTATTACCTCTCACAGAGTGGTCTAGCGGGAGATAAATGATACTGACTGAAGAGTCCATTGAAATTCTGATTTTGAAATACATATTACCTCTCCCAGAGTGGTCTGGTGGGAAACAAATGGTACTGACTGACTAGACCAGTGAAATTATGATTTTGAAATACATATTACCTCTCAGAGTGGTCCAGCGGAAGATAAATGATACTGACTGAATAGCCATTGAAATTCTGATTTTGAAATACATATTACCTCTCCCAGAGTGGTCTAGTGGATATAAATGATACTGATTGAAGAGTCCATTGAAATTCTGATTTTGAAATACATATTATCTCTCCCAGAGTGGTCTAGTGGATATAAATGATACTGATTGAAGAGTCCATTGAAATTCTGATTTTGAAATATTACCTCTCCCAGAGTGGTCTAGTGGGAGATAAATGATGCTGACTGAAGAGTCCATTGAAATTCTGATTTTGAAATACATATAACCTCTCCGAGAGTGGTCTAGTGAGAGACAAATGATACTGACTGAATAAGCCATTGAAATTCTGATTTTAAAATACATATTACCTCTCCCAGAGTGGTCTAGTGGGAGATAAATGATACTGACTGAAGAGGCCATTGAAATTCTGATATTAAAATACATCATACCTTTTCCAGCGGGGTCAGCTTGGAGTATTGAAGTATTTCAAGTTGAAAGAAAATGTCAACCCCCAAAAAGTTGATGATGATACCAAGATGAAAGTCAGGCGTAAGTTTAATGCTATATATTTGTTGATATTTTAGTTGTATTGTGATTTACTATCATGATTTTCTATGCTAGTCAAATATTTTCCAGCATGCTGGTTTCCTCTTGAAATATGTTACCCAAATTATAATACATCACTTCACAGTTCAACTTTTTCCAGTTTACCACCTAGTGTAGAAAAGGGAATTGATTTAGAAGAGTTACTTCCCTTTGTTTATATCATGCACACATATAGAGAGAGAGAGAGAGATTATTTTGCCTTTAAGAGAGGGTTGGATTTGGAGTTAGCAGAGGTCATATATCACCTAAATTAGGAATGTTCAGGTCCCCACTGTGAAAATATGCACATTTTGGGGATTGGGAATATTGTTGAAATTCAGCTCCCAAAAAGCCATAGGAAGATCCTTATGGATGGTCACCCATACATTCTCATGCCAGCGTGAGTACAGATACCATGTAAGACCCATTTTACACTTCAAACCATTGATATAAAAGTATAACAGTCATTAGTTAGCTAGAGACAGTTACATCCTACATGCTTAATCTTGCCTACTGTCTTGACACCAATGAATATAGCAAGCAGAACAAAGGCATATGCAGGTGAAATCAGTGAAGCATCATGTTGAATTTGCTAAGAGGATTCTAGTGATAATAAATGTACATGGAAATTATATGCATGAAATTTCAAAATAATAAAAACAAACAAGTGCTTGACAAAATTCACATGCAGAATTCGGGTTTTATGAACACTTGGGCAGACAATGAAAATGGCACCAACAAATATATCATATGATAAAATTTAACAAATGAAGCACAAACTATTTTTCTGTGATGGAGATAAAGTGAGGCTGAGAAGACCTTTTGGATTTGTGTTCGACTCCGCAAGATATATGTCCCAATCTTTAATTTCATATTTCACTGTTTGAGTGAAAAATCATCATATTTCACTATTTGAGTGTAACATATCATACATCACTATTTGAGTGAACTATATCATTTATTACTGTTTGTGTGGAAATTGTCAATGTTTACATGAATCATTTTTTCCATTGTTTGTATGGAATTACTTTGAATTGTTAATCATTGTATATTTTTACTATTTAAGGTTTTTTTTCTTGCATATAAGTTCACATTTCTTTTAAATCGCAATACGTTATCAGGTACGTGCTTATTTTGTTAAATATCCAATATTTGGATTTCGTTTGTGCACGAATCAAACAGCCTTGTTCATTGAATCATTCAGAAATGAACATTGCATTTTTGTTGCCATCACAAGTGTTCTTTGTTGTAATCTGACCCCAACCCAGTTATCTTGTTACAGTGGTGGTCACCTGTATCCCAGATGTTTAACAGTTTAAACTTTACCTCAAACTGATAACAGTGTCTCTTGCAGTTTGTCACAATTTTAGATATCCAACATTTTCTTTCAATGGTATAGGTAGGAAAAAAGTTGATGTTTGCAGCATTTGTGTCTTTTACTATGAAATTATTCAATTATTCATATTTATTGGCAGTTATTGTACAGTGTGCCATCAATCAGCAAAAGTCCTATGTACAAGAAGAACTTATGGGATAGTCTGTTGTCTGATCATGCATTAGTGGGAGTTGACCATCCATTAGTGAGTGGGAGATATGTAATTACTATTCCTACTGTAGTATTTGAAGAATTGTCAAGAAACTTTATGCACATGTTCATCCCATGGTCTGGTTGGTCCTTAAAAAAATGGTGCCACTTGGACATCCAAAATGACCACCACAGTGGCCATCTTGAAAATCTTGTTACTGCTACTTCATTTGAATTGATTGTCAATATCAGCATGGGATTTTCACAGAATGGCTTCGTAAATGGCGCTGATTTGACATCTGTGGGGCCAAAGAGTGTTAACTCTGTTTGCAATGAGGAGGAACAACAGATGGACCACCTTCATTTCTCTGCATTCATTGACCCAGAGGCATTGGCTCTTGATGCCCTTTAAGTCAGCTGGGAGGGGATACAGCCCATGCCGATGCCTTCCCCTAGCACTTTCAAATACCAGAACTAATCCAGAAAATTAGAGCAAGGCTTGCAAACTAGTTCTATCTGATGGTATGGGTCCTGGTCAATGATCTGCTCAGTCTAACAGTGGATACTAACTCCCCACCCAACTACTGAAATAGCCAAGGTCATGAGTATTCCATCCTTATCCAGAGAAACTCCTTCATGCCTTGCTTTTGTCAGAGACATTCTGCATGAAACAGAGTTCAGTGCTTCAGTCATAGAGAGGATCTAGTCCAGATTCATGCCTGTCTTCGACATCATTGAAGCTATTATCATATATGACTTGCTCCTGAAAGCACTAGCAAGTGGAACACCTTTATCTGAGACACATCAAAAACATCCATGGTAGCCATCAGTTGCTTTTCCTACCACATATGGTGACAAAGCAAGACATAACCCCACAAGCCTGGCCACCTGGATAAAAGTAGGTTATTAGATCAGCAGACCTGCCAACCCTTACGATTTTGCCATAAGTCTTACGAAAATTACCCTTAAAATACAGACTTAGGGCATAAAAGCAAAAACTACGAAAAAATGATCATTGCCAAAAATCCGGAAAATTTGTTCATCCGTGTTTGATTTGGATCCAGATTTCATATTAGAATTAGTGAAATTAGTCAGGGAACCAGACTAACTTTACAGCAGCACCTCAGACGCTTTAAACTGCACCTGTTTGTTCATGTGAAGCATCTGCATGATCAAACTGTTGATTATAGAATTTTTTTTTTTTAATGGCATGCAGCAAGCAATGCATGTTTAAGACGAAAGGGAAAATAAACCTCTTGAAAAGTGATAATAATCAACATAGAAGAATTAAAAAGGAATATTCAGATTCTTGTGAATAAGAGCTGGAAGGGACACAGTTACGTTTACTGGACATCATGTGCCAGTTTGAATATGACTTGTGGCGGGAGATATGATGTCATGTGAAACGGAAAAAGAATTCCATCAAGTTGAGAGATAGCAACAAACCATTAAGCTACATAGGGTTTGGAAATAGAGTTTGTGCAACTGTACTAGTGGTAAATAAAGTCTACGCATACTTTACAGTCTTTTCAGTTGAACATAATGTTTATCTTCGCTGCATGTTTCGAATACTGAACTTTAATTGTGTTTTCTAGCTTTACAATAGCAGTTTATATGTTTATACACCTTACTGAAAACTGGTCAAACTTAGGGAAAAAAAATCAACTGCCTTACTGAGACGGACTCGTCAGGGTTGGCAGGTCTGGATCAGCATATTCAGAACTCTGACAAGATCAGGCTTTTACTGGTGAAGTTTTTGGCTCAAGAAATCCAGTTGATTTCCACAAGCATGACCTTTGAGTATGATATGTCAATTGGAGACATAGTGGACATGCTGAGTCTGCTTTTTCCAGATCTTTATGTCACATGGTCTCACAAATGATTGAACTGAATTGCAGTGAGAAACAGCTAGCTGCCAAGAGAGTTACCACACCCCATTCATGACAGCACAACCTCGGCCTTGGGCATGACCTTACAACTTGAACTGGATTAAACCTGGGAAACTTTTACCTGTAAGGCAATAGCCATGTGCAGGAACCCACAGGGAGAAGTTGATCCTTCTAGTAGAACACCTGTGGCTAAAGGAGACTAGAGATTTCCAGTGAACAAAATAAACCATGATCTGCTAGTTTATTATGTGTAGGTAGATCTGAGTCTGTGTGTTGTAGATGCTAATAAATCCTATGTGTTATAGAGGGCATACTTAGCAGCCAAGAAATTTTGGGGATTTCACAGAAAAGTGAGATTTTGAATGTTTTTCAACTTGCATATTTTAACTTCTATTGATCTCAGATAGCTAAAATATAATTAGCCAAAATTTTAAATCCATATTATTGATCAAAATCACTAAACATTACATAAAGATTGTTTCTGTTTCATACATAATATTTACCCAGTCTGTTATCCTTCAGAGTATGGTCGCCAGGTTAAGCACACATTTGTGGATTCTTTGTTTGGAGGCTGTCTTATTAGCACTGTAACGTGTGAAGAATGCAAACATGTAAGTGTATCCTTTTGTATTGGAAGGTTCTGACATGCTTTTCTTCAGCTTTCAGGTAATAGATTTGTGATATTCACATGCTTAATACAACTAGTCTGTACTTGAAAACTACTGAATTGTAATATATTTATAGAATGATTGCAGGCATTGTGAGTTAGAGAGTATACCCAGTACTCACACTTGCAGTGATGGCATACAAACATCCTATCACTCCCTCTCTCTCTGTCTCTGTCTTGGTCTTCTCCTCTGTCTCTCTGTCATTCTCACTTTTGTACACATGTGATAATTGGGTCAAGTTCAGTAGAACTGACTGCTAATATATCAGTATTCAGACGTCCAGGTTACATGTCACTAATGTAGCACTTTCTGCAAGAATCTCTTGGGTCAAAAAAATTGAGATATTAAAGATTACGTTTTCCTAAACTGTTGGGCTATCTGTGCTGAAATTCTTCAGATGTAATAAATAAAATTCTCCAGATGTGATAAGTAATTAATAAATTATGTGAATTAAATTCATTGTGTACATTTTATACCTAACACTTGATTTTCTCTTTAACTGATGTCATGCTTAAACTAGTATCCCTTTTATTCATCTAGCATGAAGTTTCATTTCTTCTGACATTTAAAATTATTCAACTTTTGTAACTTCGTGTTGTTTTCTAGATTTCACAGATTTTGGAACCATTCCTGGATTTGTCTCTGCCTGTCATGGAGGAAAAGGTCAGATTTTTAACAGTTCAGACTGCAGTGAATTCATTGTTTTTCATGGAGTATGAATTTTCTCATATACACTTGATTATAAATCAATTTGCAAACAACTCTTCCCCACCCCATTTTAGGTCTACAAAAAAAACAATTTATCTTTGATCCTCTTATAAATTAGGGAAAATTTTGTAAATCAGATCAGTCTGAAGGGGTGACTTGTCATGTGCATCCGAGTTGCACTTTGGAGAAATGTACAAGCCAGACTGGTTAGATATATAGAAAGGAAAAATAAGGACAAAACCAATGTTGTTGTTGTTGTTGTAGGGTTTAAAGCCATTTTTCAGCACAAGATAGGCTATACATGGCGGCCAGTATAAGTGGTGGACGAAGAACTCGGGAAAACACCGGATAGAACCACCGACCCACAAGAAGCTACTGGCAAGCTTTCTCATGTACCCGCATTGATCGAGCCCAAGACTCAAACCCACACAGGCAGAGGTGAGATGGCAGTGATCCATAACGGTAAGCATTTTAGACCACTTGGCCACTCAGGGCCCCCAAAACCACTGTAAAATACAATTATATTATTGAGTGGAATATGTCACAAATAAATTGACAACTTAAAACTTGAACATCTTTGTGTAATGAAATCCATTGAAATCCATGATGTTTGACATTTTAAATCCTTATATGTGATAAACCCCAATATGATTCTAGGTCGCATACCAATTTAAAATTAGA